>JAHWFO010078853.1:956012-995014 GCA_023313115.1 Rhysida immarginata | reverse complement strand
GTAACTCTCCCCTTTTTTCTCTCTTCTCCGCTCCTCGTCTTCTCTCCAATTTTCTCCTCTTTTTCATTGGTTCGCGACCCCTCCCAAATCTTGTGACACTATGTCATCTTCATCGTGGTTACTAACTTGTTTTAGTTAACAGTCTATTACTTCCACTTCAAAATGAAGAGATGTTCAAAGTGAAGAGAAGAGAAGTTAGTCATGTCGTTGTTGGCCACTTTTGCGTTTGCCAGTTACTAAATATACGTCATGAATTCAGAAGTCTGAACGTTTACCATGATCTAATAGAATTCAATCTTTTTGCCGAGTGTTACGTTTCTACGGACAGTCGTTGGAATTCAACTGTATCCTATCCTCAACAATGGGATTCTTATATTTATGTAAGATACCAGTAATTTTTTGTCTTACACCAAGAGACCAAGACCAAGTAGTTATTCTCTCCTAAATTTCTTTATTAATAATGAACTACTCATATCTATTGACTACGAAGCCTTTGACTTTCTTTTTAATTTATTTCTTTTTGTTTTTCTTTTCTGCCAATTACTCTTCACTTTTTTTGTTAACAACTTTATGCTTTTTTTTCTGTTTTTCCTTTTTTAGCGTCGCTCGTCTCATTCTAAGCCTTCCATGGATGACTGTTTTCCTACCATTTGTTAGTCTTCGTTTCCGCTGGTCAGATCGTCAGGTCACTGTTTCTGTGTTTATGTTTTTTATTTTTTTTTCGTTAAACCTTGTTTCCATGTATTGTGCTGTCCATTTCCCGTTATGTGTGTGTCGTTTGTGCTCTGCATTTGGGTGAGTTACGCTTTATTTTTTTTTTGAAATTTCTTTTCTTTAAGTTCTTTTGATTTTATTTCCTTTTTCCATTATCTATTTTTGTTTTATTTTTTGAAACTAAATTATAATTTTCTTGCCATTTTTCTTCTTTTCTTGTCCTTCCTGGACCTGAATTCCGGCGGAATCTTCTGCGCATTGGTGAAACCAATTTCCACTTTCTCAAGTTCGGATTGTCTGTCAAATACGGAGTTTTCTTCGGCCTTTGGAGCCTATCCCCATGAGTCTCCTACTCCATAGTAATTTTTAATATTTACGCTCTTCCTGACGACTTGGTTTGAATTCAAGTTTTCTTTTATTTTTTTTAGTGCTTTTCAAACTTTATGTTATTTCCAATAGAATGTTTTGCGGTTCAGTCTTTTTTTTTGCAGTTTCTTTTGGGACTTCCTATGGACAGTGAACTTACCTCCGTGACTTCATCTATTTCAGATGAAGGCAGCGATTGGCTGAGCTTGTCCCCGAATTCGTTGTCTTGTCCTTACCTCACAAGCGAATCGCATTTCATTGATGGGACCGACTTTCAAATGTTATTTCCTAGTTGAAGACTCAAATTGTGATTATAATTTGTTTTATTGGACCGTTTTTCTATTTTTTGTGAAGTCTCAGTAAGTGTAAAACAAAACAAGAAATATAAATGAATCCGCAATAAAGGAAAATTTATTCAATTGGATGAATATTTGTTGGGTTTTCTTGTTAACTTATAAAGTTTAAAAAATAATAAAAAAACTATTTTTTTATGCTTGGATCTAAAAACAATAATTTATAGATATCAGCTATTTCATTGCCTAAGTTAATAAAAAGCTATATAGGGTTTTTTGATTTTTTTTCTTGATTTGTAATTAACTTAATTGCTATTAGTATGATTAATGTCTGGGGAGATTTCTAAGCGGAGTTTCATTGAAGTCAGCTTTTATTTATAATAGTGCTTCACTTCTCGACGGTATATTGGCTCTATGTTCTGGGAAACCTATCGGTCTTTCTTGCACGCTACAATACATACGTACATACTGTAACGTACCGTTTTTTTTTCAACTGTTTACAACACGAAAGTTTTTCCACGAAAGTTTTTTTTTACTGATATTGAGTCCCTTGTGCTGATGTATATATCTCGTTTTCTATCATTGTCTGGTCGCTTTGACGCGGTCGGTTCTCGCTCCAGTATTTGGGTTGGGGTTCTGGACGATACGAATCGATGTTCCTAGGTTCCTTGTGCCTTTAAATTCTACCATTTGGTCATTTATTGCATGAAGCGATGGTCTACGTCGTGGAAAACTTCACGTATTTCATAGTTCATGGGAGGTTACTGTGTTCCCCCTCCTAATAATAATGTTAAATGGTTCACTTGACGCGTTCTTGTCGCGTCGTTCAGGAAATTACTTTTCAGGGTTTATATGGAGTCGGTCGCTCTTCCCCTCTAGTTCCCTTTCTTCAAGGAAAAGTGTACGTACTTTTCACAACATTTGGCCTGGCCAGGTCGCCTTATGACTATTTTGGATTACTCATCCATTTGGGGAACTGAATTATGGGGTTCGACATAGGCAGTCGACTATACATGACCCGAATTTTATTTTGCTCGAACTAAGAGTCTTACGGAATAAACGTTTTGCAACTGAACAGGCCATTCCGTGTAACCTTTTAAAACTGTTAAAACTCTTTAGTTGGAGTTTATATTTTTATAATCACTTTGGCATAAATGTTTTTTTCCTCGACAAAAACAAATAAAAAAAAAAGTTGGAGTTTACAAATTTAGTTTTAACGCTTCTGCCTTGCATTGTTTCGCTCTTTGATTGCAAAATTTTGTAAAAAGGAAGGGCTGGATTGATGATATTAATATTTTATAAAGATAGCTTAAAATATTTGGTATTTACTTATTTATTCAATTTTTTCCGTAAAATTACAAAGCTTATTGCTGTTTTTATCTCAACGAATTGCTTAAATTACCGTTTCGAAATATCTTGGCTTGTAAGTTATTGTTAAGTTAAATCCCCTTTGTTATGGGACGTTTTTCTTTTATAGCATCGCCTGCCGCTTGATTTTTCTGGAGCTCGATTTTGCGTGGCTCGAGCCTCTTCAAGATTTTTGTGGTGGAAAAAATTTTTTGGGCAGTTGAGGAGAATCGGTCGTCAGATTCGGATGGGACAACAACACGATAAGCCGGTCCTATGGATAAAACCAGTCGATTTACTTTTGTCCTTAGCTGGAATACTCGATGCCGATTAATACATAGCCAAAAAATCTTCTAATCGGACTTACCATCTGGACGATGAAGTCAACTAAGTTATTGAATTAGCCCCGAGTCTGCTTATTCTTCTCAATTGGACAGCTTAGAACGCTACTACGCGATGAGAATTATCGTTTGCTTTAACCTTTTTGACGAGCTTCCAGCTTCGGATTGTGTTCAGAGATATTGATGTTCCCTGGTTGCGGTTATTGAGCCGGGTTTTCTCCTCTCTCCACAGCCGAAACGTTGTCAGTGAACTTCACTCTGGTTTGCCTTGGATCGGCTTACAAAAGGTTGGTTAACCATTTTTCAGTTACTTTTGCCGATTCTAAGGAAATGGAATTAAGTCCTTAGTGAATGAGCTATTGCATGAGTACACGCTCTCGCTAGTTGTCGTTATCTGTCGACATTTTCGTTGGTGCATCGTCATCATGCGACTCTCTGAATATTCGAGTTAATGGCTGATAATTTATCCAAACTCCGCTCCGCTCGTATTGACTGTATTAACTATTTCTCCAGTTTCTGTTGACAGAACGAGATTTGAGTTACGCCGTTCTACATGTGTTCAAGGACCTGCACGAGGCAGTCACAAGATGGTTTTCCCGAAGAATAAAGAACTTTTCATCGTGAATTTCGACTCCTTCATGCGCAGTCCGATTCAAAATCCGCCAAGCCACAGATGAGACGTTGGCAGTTTCTTATCATGATTTCGAACGTTGAACTTAACCTTTTTAAACATTACCTCTGAAATCCCTTGCTTATATTATTTTTTCCGTATTACTATAAGAGTTTATTGAGTCCTTCTTTAGAATTACTGTTATTGTTTTTTTTTTATTACTATCTTTTGTCAATTCTCTTTTTCAGGAACTCCTTTCCGTCTGTGTATTCGTTTTCATCCCTGCTCTATGTGAACTCGCTCCTCAAACATGTCCGCTGTATCAAGCCTTGAAACCTAACCCCGACTCGTTCTTTCCCCCTGTCTACTGCCTCTTGTGTATCTTATTGTCTGTACGTTTTATTTTTAATTGTATCCTTGCGTTTCTCATTTTCTTCTCTGCGTTCCCCGAGGTACCTGGTATTTCTTTTTGCTTAATTAATTTTTTTCTTGCCTCTATTCAATTCTTTGATTTATATTTTTTTTCTTTTGTTTTCAACTGTTTCATTATCATTCTTTTTTTTCCCAAATTAGATTTTTTTTTTCAATTCCAAATGTATATTAGTAATGCCCCGCTTCCCAATCGGCTAGTTTTCCCCAAGTCGTCCTAGGACTTAAAAGAGTTTCGGACTGCATCTGAACGGATTCACTTAGATTCACCTTCGCCTAAAAAGAGGCTGCGTTACAACCAAGTTACTTCTATGAACACACCTTGCTGTTCGTCGGACACCGTTTCGTCGACTCGATTTGTTCGTCTCATCTTTAGACCGTCTTCGCCATTACAATTACCCTTTTGATTAGTGAATGCTGTTCCTCTTTAACCGTTTGGGAAAAAAATCTTTAATCTTTGGCATTACCCTTTTGTTGTAATACTAGAAGAGGTACCCGGCGTTGCCCGGGATAATTACACTTGCACAAACTTTTCCTTTCATTGTTAGTCATGAGATATATATTGTTGGTTCATGCAGTGTGTTTGTGAATTGCGTGCTGATACCATTGTTGATACCTATTGTTGTACCAACTTTGCCTTGCATTGTTGGTCATGAGATATTTCTCATTAATATGCCTTGCCATAACCATGAATATCGATTTTTTATCGATATTTATTATTTTTCCGAAATCTGAGGTAGACAGTGACCTTCCTCATGCTTTAAAGGTCATGTATGCGAAATTTTATCAAGATCGGAATAAAACTGTAGATTTGTATAAAAAACGTACACACAGATCCACAGACCCACACACAGACCCACACACAGACCCACAAACATCCTTCTTTATATATATAGAAGATAGGAAAATATTTGCTTGGAACTTGTTAGTTCTCTTTCTCATTAATCCATATTTACAGCAAAGTTTTATTTTTGCATTATTTCCTCCCAGGGAATTTAGGGGTTGTTAGCTATTTACATAATTATACTTTGCCCACTAAAAGGTCGTTTCTGTATTTTACCTAATTAAAATTAAACTTATTTCGCCCCTTAGTTAATTTGTAAAAGGGATTTTATCCACAATTTCAGGGGTCTTTGTTTGCTAAGCGGTTCTGGTACGGTCCTAACTTGCAAAAGGGAAAGGTTAATTATTTACAGGAGGGACGCCTTCCTTTAAATAAAAGCTGAGCATGTTAGAAATTGAGGTTTCAATTTCTAGCACGCTACAGTACGTTTTTTTCTAAACAAATATTTCTTTTATTAATTACGCATTGTTTCTTTGTTTTGTCTCCCTTCTCTAGCAGGTATGACCGTCTAGCTTAGGATATGGCAACGGAAAGGCGGGTTGCCGCCCTCGATTCATTCGAACATTTGTTAGAGGCGATACGCTCTGCAGAAGATGACAGGAAATTAGAGGTGCTAGAGAAGGGAGACAAAGATATATCTGAGGGATGCGGGCCTACTCAGATATAAAAGGGGTCAGGATATATATGAATATCTATGGGAAATGGTAAAAAAGGCGAAGCTCTTGCAGATCCAAACGAACACCCTGTTTCGTATTTGGCCGGCATTGGTCGACTCAAATTGCTGAGTTTGGATGTCCGTCGTACGAGATGAGTGCGGTAACTGGGAAAAATTGAAACAACAGTTGAAGGTAATCCTTGGGAACGCGGGTTGGCAAGTTAAAATGGAAATCGGGTTATATAATACTAAACAACGCGAGGATGAATCTTTTATGACCTTTTGGTGCAAACTGTACGAATACAATCGAATGTGCGACTCTTGCCTAGATGAAAAACAACTGTTGACTTAGGTCGAACAAACGCTAAACCAGATTTACAGGAATATTTGACCTCTACGCTGTGTAAGACCACGCCCGAGCTTATACGCGAAGCCCTACGCATAGAAAATCTGAGGGAAGGAGGGACGGAACCTCAGCATAAGTCAAATTCAAAGGAAAGGTTAGAAAGAGCAAAAAGCATACCACGGTTAATACGTGTAAGGAAGGGGCCGTAGGAAATAGATCAGTTGGAGAGGATTTTAAATCGAAAAAAGGGTAGATGAGAGCGAATTAAAATCGGTCAGGGGCGCGAAGACCAGAGGCGCGATTTCATTGAGAATAAAAGGGAAAATGGAGAACCTGTCGTAACGGAAGGTGGAATGACCGTTCAGACTTTGAGGTTTCAATCACGATCCTTTTGGCACCTCGAGTTAGGCTCCTCGAAACAAGTACATCGTTTTATGGTAGATTCGGGATCCAACGTTTCGTTGCTTAATGAAGAGTGTGCCGAGCACATGAAATATAGTCCTGAACGTAGGGACCCTCGTAATATCACTGTGACAAATGGTAATACCATACAATTATCGCATATAGTCGTGATGAAAGTAGATAATATAAACGAGTGCCTTGCGGTGACGTAACCTTAGCCTTTTGGTTAACCCCCAACCTTCCATGCGTAGGTCTGTTGGCACTAGACAGTCTACGCGCGCTAAATGCCACGTTAATGATAAAAGTGCCCTTGCCGATGGTTTCGGTGACGTTAGATGGGTCCCATGGAACAGAACTTAAGAGGAAAATCAACCTTTTGATTGAAAAAATGAGTAATATTATAGCACAGATAACGGATAAATTTCCCGGATACGAGCACGTCATAGACAATGGAGACACAATGCTCCAGTGAAAGTAAGACCATAACCTCAACCGCATGCGAAAATACCGATATTGAGACAAACCATCCTTGAGATAGAGAAATTAGGAGTGATCAGGCGTACAGAAACGTCCTGGTCGCTGCCGTACTTTCTTATAGAGAAAAAAGTGAATTCGTGCTAGACGCCTGACTAAGCCTATAGTTTACTACCCCTTACCGATAGAACAAATAGTGCGCAAATTACACCACGCCAAATTTTTTTCGGTGCTGGATCTCAAAGCCGTTTACTGGCAGATCGCCCTCGACTGTGCGTCACAGGAAAAAACATCCTTTATGGTACCAGGGTTGGGCACCTACTGCTTCACTGTGGTCCCCTTTGGGATAAAAAATAGAGCGCAGGTGTTCCAATCCATCATCGATCGTGTTTTGGATGCAACCGTCGAACCCTAGAGTTTCCATTATATGGACGATATTATAGTGGGAACTCCAGATCTGGATACACACCTGCGCGTTCTTGACGCAGTGTTGCAGCAGTTGGCCTCTCATAACCTTAAAGTAAACTTCTCGAAATCACGTTTTGTGGTCGAAGAAGTCGAATTCCTAGGGTACAAGGTGGACCCACAGAGATTGTGGCCAACTTTAAAAAACATTCAGCCGATGGTGTCCTTCCCAGTGCTCAAAAACCCTCAACAAGTAAAACGGTTTGTGGGCATGGTACAGTTTTATAAAGGACTAGCTTTTTACCCGGCGTTGCTCGGGTTGTTTTTTATGAAATATTGCAGTTTCTGTATGTGAATAATCAGAAAAAGAACATATTTAAAAAGCTCAGAATTTATATAGAAAAAATACATGTTTTAGGTTCTCGTACTAAAGGGCCGTATTTGAGACGCTATGCATTGGGAGCTTTTTAGAAGAAATCTTTTTGAATTTTCAACATGAAATTTTTATATTTGAGTAGCCTAATAGCAAAGACGGACATACGCCACGAATGTGATTTTAGGGAAAAACGCATTTTTTTGTTGTAGCATTGTTTTTTATGTTAAATTAATAATGTTTTTTTTTAAATTAAGTTTAAAAAATATGTAATTAAATGAATTACCTTTACCACCTACTTTTTTATTTTTTAAATGTGAAAAGTGAAGTCTAAAATTGCAATGTCCGCCTTTGCTTCATAATGTGGACTGTGTCTGTGTTTGCATGCAACTCAAGTACGTTTTAACATTGCGACTCAATGGCAAGTATCACAAAATTTTATTATTATAATGGAAAATAAAAGATTTTTTTTATTACAAAATATTATTGTAACTTTTTTTTAAATTTGTTGAAACATACTTTTTTTCAAGTTTTTTAATTAAAATGAAATAAAATTTTTCATTAATAGTTTTTAATGATCAATGGAGATTCCTGTTAGCACCAGTTCATCCTCAATAATGTTGTCATGTAAGCATTCACATTCACCTGTTACTGTATTATCATCAACAACAAAAGTTTCATCTCTTTCCAGCAGCAGATGACACGATGTAGGTGGCCATCATGACCAAAATCTTGAGTTCCCATTGGTTTATAAGGATGTGTCTGTATTTGCTTCAAAACGCTATTTACATGTCCGTTTTTGCTTTACACATCACACTTTAAACTGAATTTTAAGCCATTTCTAGCCACTTTTGCTTCAAAACGATAGCGTCATTGAATTCAGCGGGGAAAATACCATGGGAAACCACTCCTAACTCAAAAAGTCAAAAAATGACTATGTCCGTCTTTGCTTTTAGGCTACTCATTTAAATTGAAAGCGTTTTTCGTTGCTCGAGCTCAAATTCGAAGAAATTTTGATTCATCTGAAAGTTAATACACAGCCAAAATGAGCACATGAAAAACGTTTAGGATTAATAAACCATTAAGAAATGACATAACCAAGTACCGAAAGGCTAAACTAAACAATTCGCGAAACCATACTTTTCAACTGCCCATGTTAACATTGAAAGTTTCTAATGGACCATAATGATACCATTAAACCAAGTACCTTTGAACAAATTTGAACTATCATTAACTTTATGTTGTATTCAATCATGTCACGTCATACCAAGATATTTGATATATTACATGCCATATTTTAGCATTGAAAGTTCCAATGAGCCATAATTGTTCACCTAACCAGGTGCCTTTGATCCTATTTCGACTATCAATAGTTTGACGTTATATTCATTCATGACACGTCATTCCAAATTGTTTGATATATTACATTCCATATCTTAGAATTGAGAGTTCCATTAAACCAAAATGTTTCCACTAAACCAGGTGCATTGGAACCAATTTCTACTCTCATTAATTTAAGGTTGTAGTCATTCATTCCGCATCATTCCAAGTTGTTTCATATATTAAATGCCGTATCTTAGCATTAAAAGTTTCCAATGGACCACAATGATACCATTAAACCAGGTAGTTTTGAACAAATTTGAATTATCATTAATTTTACGTTGTATTCATCTTTACACATTTCAAGTATGAAATGACCATAGCAGTTGAAAAGGATGTTAATACCAAACATACCAAACAAACCAAACAAACCAAATCAACAAACCAATCAAGTTGTTTGATATAGTACATGCAATATTTTAGAATTGAAAATTCCAATGAACCATAATGGTTCCACTAAACCAGGTGCCTTTGATCCAATTTCGACTATCATTAACTTTACACATCATTCATGACACATCATTCCAAGTTGTTGATATACACGGTGGGAAACATAACTTCCTGATTTCAAAACGCAATAAAACCCATTTTGTTTTATATATTTTATTTATAATTTAGGTACATATTTAAAGTTTTGTTTTAGACAGTCTTGAAAATCATATGAGGTAGATGACGCTCTCCCTGGGTATTCGGCAATTTCTGCCTGGTTGTTGGCTTTCAGGTCTTGCAGGGTCCTTGGATGGTTAACATAACCGCGGCATTTCAAAAAAACAACAACATAAAAACCGCAAGGGGTCAAATATGGGGAGCGGGGTGGCCATTCCAAATCGTCCCTTAATGAGATGAGGTACTCCGGGAAGTGTTCCATCAAAATAGCCATTGATGCCTTTGAAGTGTGAGCCGTTGCTACGTCATGCTGGAACCAAGTGACCCCCTAAGTTCAATTCATGAAGTCGTGGAAAACATTTCCTCCAACATGTTCACATGTTCACATATTGGTCTGAATTCACTGTCACTGTTACCTCATTTTCTTCGACAAACCAGGACCATTAACCCCAGCTGAGGATATTACACACACCACTGTGACTTTAGATAAATGCAAAGGCGTTTTATGCAATTCTCGGAGGTTGTTGTCGGTCCAGTAGCGCATGTTCTGTTTGTTGACTCATCCAGTTAAGTTAAAATGGGCTTCATCACTGAAAAAAACAATTGTGTCCTCAGGAATGTTTGAGAAGTACCTCACATAATTTCCCCCCGGAAATTGAAGTCGCATTCGGAGAGTTCCTGCACAATCGCCAGCTTGTAACGATGGCAATGAAGGTCATCGAAGGTGAAGAATTGAACGATCGGAAAGTCCAAGGGCAAACGCATGTTTGCACGCAGAATGCCGTGGGGATCGCAAGATTAAAGCTCTCCCTGCCTCAATGTTCACACGTGATCTGATTGGCCGAGGGAATCCAGATCTTCAGCTTGTCGTACTCGATGTTTGCCTGAACGTAGTGACCCATGTAACAACTGATTTTCGGTCCGGAACACGGTCCAACGGGGTGTACTGAACCACCGTCGAAAGGTGCGCTGGGTTGCCATCACAGATGAACCGTTCGAAAAACAGGCCTCGACAGCAAACGCTCGCACTTCACTGTTCCGACGCATCATGGTGAATGAACTGGAAAAGTACAAAACTTTAGAACTACGCCTGTGGAATGAGACCACTCCTGTCCTGCTGCAGCCACTACAGCCTGAATTGTGCACATTTCAAAAAAAGAAGTTACATTGCCCCACCCTGTATTGCATGCACCAGGTGCCTTTGAACCAATTTTACCTATCAAGAATTTTGCGTTATACTAATTTATAACACATCATTCCAAGGTGTTTGATATATTACATGCAAGATTTTTGCATTGAATGCTCCAATTAACCCTAACGGTTACACTAAACCAGGTGCCATTAAAACAATTTCAACTATCATTAATTTTACGTTATATTCATTTATGACACGTCATTCCAAGTTGTTTCAAATATAACATGTCATAGCATTGAAAGTTTCAATGGACCATAATGATACCATTAAACCAATTTGGAATATCATTATTTTACGTTATATTAATTCTGACACATCATTCCAAGTTGTTTGATATAATAAATGCCATTTCTTAACATTGAAAGTTCCAATGAACCATTATGGTTCTACTAAACCAGGCGCCTTTGATCCTATATCGACTATCAATAATTTTAATTTATATTCATTCATGACGCGTCATTCCAAGTTGTTTGATATACAGGTTGTCAAAAAGTATGGTAACATGGCAGATATCTCGGAAATTAAGCATTGTACGAAAAAATGTCCATAATCAATAATGAGTTTTTTCGTGGGGGAAATTCATTAGTTGGTGGGGGGTACTATGAAATCCTAAATAGTAACCCCTATTTTTAAATTTATATTCAGATTGTACACAGTTTTCAAGAAATGTTTTATTCTTGGTCTTTTTTCATTGATCCAGCCGTTTAGAAGATAGAGGCACTGAAAGTGTAGAAGTTTTTAAGTTTTGAACCTAATTTTATCGATGAAGTCAAAGAGATAGGGAGTGTGTCTTACAGACATTCGTATTCTAATTTTTCATGTGTTTAAGAATCTGAAGTCTGAATTTCAAAAATACAATATTTTTCAATAAACACTCACAGACTCTGCCTCCATAGGACTGGTGCCTCCAAGACTTTCCTTGTGCACTAAAAATTTTGAATTTCTAAAATTTGATTTCGGATTCCTAAAGACCTTCAAAAAGTAGAATAGGAATATCTTCAAGACCCACTCTCTATCTCTCTGTCTTCATTGATAAAATTGGGTTGAAAACTTTAAAAGTTCCAAAACGCAGAAAGATTATACGATGTAGGAAAGTTCGGACCAAAAATCGATAAGTTTGATGATGCAACAATGTATGACGTTTCCGTTATCAGGCCTTCTGTCTAGGAGGTGTTGATCAGAGGAGATCACGCAACCACTGAGCCATCGAGGCCAATAAGGAAAAGTAAAGTTGTCTGCTAGACAGAGAATAATACCCACACAAATGGCTAGAGAGCGCCAGTGAAAACAAAATCACGCTTTAAACAATAGAGTCTCCCATCCTGTATTTCTTCATCCATGACCACAGCCAAAGTAATATTTTATGGCCTATTGTTGCAGAAACTTTACTCTGCATTATAGGATATGACATACATTGGGCGCAGTCAAAAATGCAAATACCGAGTTGGGTTGGTGAAGCAATGATTATTGCTCGATTGTTAACGTATTGTTGACTGTCGTTGCAACAATGGCTTTCTTCACTAACTCAACTCGGTGTTAGCATTTTTGACCTCGCCCATTGTTGGTCCGCGCATATCGTAGGCTCATGTCAGACAGACAGATCAAGCAAAATATTATTTTTACCCTTTCACCTTTGGGCCATCCTAACACTTGGCACATGTAAACCTTAGCCTGAACCTAACGAACATCTGGTGCAAGTATGAGCTCAAAAGAATAAGTGGTTCAAAAGTTTTGAGAACATTTAGACGCACCCTGAATTTTTATATAGACCTTTCCATTGAAACCGCAACTGGAGTAACTGCGCAGAAGCAGGACAGCAAAAAACTTGCGTTTCCTCCCTTGAAAAGTGCAAATAATACTACACATCCGGAGGATAACGGAAGTTTTTTTCGTTTTCCCAGTTTCGGTTTCAACGAAAAGATAAACAAATTCTGGCGCCATCTCTTGAGTATACAAACAAACATAAACCAAGATATATGATTTTTACCCTTCCCCCCCCCTACTTTTTGGACATGTAAACTTTACTCTGGACCTAAGAAATATATGTTGCAAATATTAGCTCAATCGGATAAGTGGTTCAAAAGTTTTTAGAACATTTACAGACGCACCCTGAGCCTGAATTTTTATATACCGGTATAAAGATTTATTCCTGAGCTGAGCCACATCAACCATCCTTTGCACCAGCTGACGCACAAAAACCAAACCTGGTCGTGGATTAGCGATTGCCAGAAGGAGTTCGAGGAAATCAAAAAAGGCTAACTAGTCCTCCGATACTTTGCCAACCTGATTTCTCGGCGCCTTTTGAGATCCACACAGATGCTAGTAAAGTTGCTGTGGCTGGTATGTTGGCGCAGAGACAGGAGGGGGTATTAGGAATCGTAGGCTATTACAGTCGCGCGCTTACGGACTGTGAGACGCGGTTTACCGCACTGGAGTGGGAATGTTTGGCAGTCTTGGGTACAATCCAAAATTTTCGCCCTTACTTGGAGGGAACTGAGTTCGACGTATATTGCGATTCTCAGGCGCTGACGTGGCTTCACAAATTCCGTGATCAAAACAGCAGGATTACGCGATGGGCCTTAAAACTACAAAGCTTTACTTTCAATGTCAAGCACAAAGTAGGGAAATTAAATCATATAACTGATGCGTTATCGAGGTGCGCATACGTAGTACGGGAAAACGAGATAGATACTAATAAGATGGGGGAAAGATGGACGCCGCCACGTCGGGAGGCAAAAGAAAACCGCTATGTCCGGAGCCCAAGTAGAATCTATTTTGGAGTATTGGGATACTTCAGGACCGCTAGTACATCCCGGAGTAAAAAAAATGTTATTTTTATTTGAGAAAAAGTATCGGTGGAAGAATATGAAAAAGCACATTTCTGAATATGTCAGGAAATGTCCTGCTTGCCAGAAAGGCAAGTCAGTCAACTACAAAACAGCAAACCCGTTCATACGTAGACAATTAACGACCCCAAATGAATTATAGGCGGTAGATGCGACTGGCCCCCTTCCTCGTACGCGGAAAGGAAATCGCTTCATTCTCGTGTTAGTAGACGCTTTCACTGGATGGATAGAAGCCATTCCCAGTCGGGAAATATCCCAACGTGCAGTCATAACTCTTTTGGAAAAGGGTATTTCTGAAGTGGAAAAATCCCAACGGGTTCTACAAGATAACGCGACTTATTTTTCAGGAAAAAAAATTAAGGGCTTCTATAAAAAAAGCGGCATAAATGTTGTATACAGCGTTCCTTACACCCCACATACGAATCCGGCCGAGAGGTTTATAAGATCACTCAAAGATAAATTATGCTTGGCATTGCTTGATCACCCGTCGTAAGAATGGGATAAATTATTAGAAAAGTGTAAGTTTACACTAAGGGTGGTACCGCACGACATAACGGGATTTACCCCAGAGCAATTAATAATGAGAACGATTTTTTTGTGAATAACAATCAACTCATGACTATCTGCAAAAACGAGAAGAAAAGATACAGAAAGCGATGGCAAATAGAAATAAAACTAACCGAACAAAGCATAAATTACTCCGAAATCGTCAGTTAGCCAAGGGAACTCTGGATTTAGTAAAAACACGGGTTTTACCCGAGTCGGATAGATTTTTAAAATATTTGAGTCCTTTGTACAGTGGCCCTTTTTTGATAATAGGCCATTTTGATGCTAACACCTTATGTTTGAGAAGATTAGATAGAAAAAATGACACCCGAGAGTGGCGAGTATCCTGTGAAAATGTTAAAATTTATATTGTAGACTATAAGGTTCCTTGAGGTCCTGCGGAGCACAGACCTGTCTGCCTCTCTATTTGTTTAATCGGTTAAATTCCGCGAACTACAGTTTTCTCGTTGAATTTTATAAACTCACTTTGAGCCATCTATTTAGAAAAAAAAAAGTAAATCCTGACGAATTATTTTTTTTTGTTTCAGAGGGAGGTTGTCAAAACTTGGAAAAAAACGTACTGTAGCGCGCTAGAAATTGAAACCTCAATTTCCAACACGCCAAGCCTTTATTTTAAGGAAGACGTCCCTCGTCTAAATAATTAACTCTTCTTTTTTGCAAGTCAGGACCGTACCAGAACCGCTTAGCAAACAACGACCCCTGAAATTGTGGATAAAACCCTTTTTACAAATTAACTAAGGGGCGAAATAAATTTAATTTAAATACGTAAAATACAGAAACGACCTTTTAGTGGGCAAAGTATTATTACGTAAATAGTTATCAACCCCTAAATTTCCTGGGAAGAAATAATGCAAAAATAAAACCTTGCTGTAAATATTCAAGGATTAATGAGAAAGAACTAACAAGTTCCAAACAAATATTTCCTTTATTACAATAAAATGGTAATGCCTAAGATTAAAAATTTTTTCCCAAACTGTTAAAGTAAAACAGCATTCACTAATCAAAAAGGGTAATTGTAATGGTGAAGACCGTCTAAAGATGAGACGAACAAATCGGGTCGATGAAACTGTATCCAACGAACAGCAAGGTGTGTTCATAGAAGTAACTTGTTTGTAACGCAGCCTCCTTTTAGGCGGAGGTGAATCTAAGTGAATCCGTTCACGACGCAGTCCGAAACTCTATTAAGTCCTAGGACGACTTGGGGAAACTAGCCGATTGGGAAGCGGGGCATTACTAATATACATTTGGAAGTGAAAAAAAATTAATTTGGGAAAAAAAAGAATGATAATGAAACAGTTGAAAACAAAAGAAAAAAAAATATAAATCAAAGAATTGAATAGGGGCAAGAAAAAAATTAATTAAGCAAAAAAAAAATAAAATAAAATACCAGGTACCATGGGGAACGCAGAGAAGAAAATGAGAAACGCAAGAAGAATACAATTAAAAATAAAACTTACAGACAAAAAGATACACAAAAGGCAGTAGACAGGGCGAAAGAACGAGTCGGGGTTAACTTTCAGGGCTTGATACGGCGGACATGTTTGAGGAGCGAGTTCACATAGAGCGGTGACGAAAACGAATACACAGACGGAAAGGAGTTCCTGAAAAAGAGAATTGACAAAAGATAGTAATAGAAAAAAAAACAATAACAGTAATTCTAAAGAAGGGCTCAATATTTTCTCATAGTAATATGGAAAAAAATAATATAAGCAAGGAATTTCAAAGTTAATGTTTATAATGGTTAAGTTCAACGTTCGAAATCATGATAAGAAACTGCCAACATCTCATCTATGGCTTGGCGGATTTTGAATCGGACTGCGCATGAAGGAGTCGAAATTCACGATGTAAGTACTTTATTGTTCGGGAAAACCAGCTTGTGACTGCTGCGTGCGGGTCCTTGAACACATGTAGAACGGCGTAACTCAAATCTCGTTCTGTCAAAAGAAACTGGAGAAACAGTTAATACAGTTAATACGAGCGGAGCAGACTTTGTTTAAATTATCAGCCATTAACTCGAATATTCAGAAAGTCGCATGATGACGATGGACCAACGAAAATGTCGACAGATAATGACAACTGACGATGGCGTGTATTCATGCAATAGCTCATTCACGAAGGCCTTAATTCCATTTCCTTAAAATCGGCAAAAGTAACTGAAAAATGGTTAACCAACCTTTTGTAAGCCGATCCAAGGCAAACCAGAGTGAAGTTCACTAACGACGTTTCGGCCTAGGAGAGAGGAGAAAACCCGGCTCAATAACCGCAACCAGGGAACATCAATATCTCTGAAGACAATCCGAAGCTGGAAGCTCGTCAAAAAGGTTAAAACAAACGGAAATTCTCATCGCGTTCTAAGCTGTCCATTTGAGAAGAATAAGCAGAATCGGGGCTAATTCATAAACTTAGTTGAATTCATCGTCCAGAAGGTAAGTCCGATTAGAAGATTTTTTGGCTATGTATTAATCGGCATCGAGGAATCCGGCTAAGGACAAAAGTAAATCGACTGGTTCTATCCATAGGACCGGCTTGTCGTGTTGTTGTCCCATCCGAATCTGACGACCGATTCTCCTCAACTGCCCAAAAAATGAATTTTTTTCACCACAAAAATCTTGAAGAGGCTTGACCCACGAAAATTCGAGCTCCAGAAAAATCAAGCGACAGGCGACGCTCTAAAAGAAAAACCTTCCATTAACAAAGGGGATTTAACTTAACAATAGCTTACAAGCCAAGATATTTCGGAACGGTAATTTAAACAATTCGTTTAGATAAAAACAGCAATAAGCTTTGTAATTTTACGGAAAAACTGAATAAATAAATATTCCAAAAGCAAATGCTAAATACTCCAAGCTGTATTTATAAAATATTAATATCATCAATCCAACCCGTCCTTTTGCAAAATTTTGCAATCAAAGAGTGAAACAATGCAAGACAGAAGCGTTAAAACTAAATCTTAAGCTTTTGAGATTTTTCCTTTCCCCTTTTTTTATATGTCTTAGCCGAGAAAAAAAATTATGCCAAAGTGATTAGAAAAATATAAACTCCAACTAAAGAGTTTTAAGCACCGATGACCGTATCAATAGCATCAGGGCGAATTTTGTTCTTGGAACCTTAGGACAATGTAGGCATGTGGCATGCCAAGCTTTGTCACTCAACGCTGTACATGAAACAAAGAGCTAAACCAAAAGCTTTTTTTTGGGGGGGGGGGGGATCAGAGCAATAATTAGCTTTAGTTTTAAGTGGAAAACTCTAACTATAATACACTACCCTATCAAAAGTCATAAGACACCATCACTTTAATAGAAACATTCAAAAATCTTCATATTTTAGTATACTGTTGGTCCACATTTTGCTGATATCGCAGCTTCTACTTTCTGGGGCATACTGTCCACAAAAGGTAATACGTTTTGATACATTTCGACAGGCAATTTTCACATTCTACCATATGTGTCTTAGACAGTTCGGTCACGAATTATGGGCGTTCCGCGCAAGCGCGCAATCGACGTTCCAACACGTCTCACGGATGTTCGATGGGGTTCAGATCAGGGCTCTTAGCAGGTCAGTCAAGTTCTCGAACCCCCTTTTCATCAAATCATGTGCCTACAGCCCTTGCTTTATGGAAAGTTGCGTTATCGTGCTGAAACTGAAAAGGGCCATTGCCAAAGTGCTGCCAGAGAGATGGGAGTGCTGCGTTGTCCAGAATGTCTCGGTAACGCTCTGCGTTTAGATGTCCGTCCAATGAAAAGACTGCACCCAACCCATACGATGATAAGCACCCCCACACCATCACCGACCCTCCGCCGAACATTATTATTTATTACAACGAGGATCTTCTGTGCAGCCCATGGATACGTGTCCGAAGCGCAGGCAGTTGTAACACTGTAGTGGCTTCTTGTTCCTTCGAAAGGCCGCCACTGAAACTGCCAGCGGCCCAATGCGTGTTATGTTTTTCCATGACTGGTTGTGTTCGGTGTTCGGGAGTAGAACCAAAACCATCGGCATATCAATGGATCCTCTGGCTTTCCTCAATCGAATAAGTTTTTCCGGGAAGTAGTTGGCTCTTTTTAGGTCTTCTTGGAAGTCATCGAGGTCATACGTAACATCCACATTACGAATTACGTATTTCAAGACCTTCTCCGACTTCAATTGATGATGCTGAATTTTTAAAATATTATCAGACTTAATTCCAGAGACTAACCTGTTGTGCGTTTCTTCATCTTCACATTTAACTTTGACGGTTTCAGCTCTGCCCGTATGAACGGTGATCTTTTCCACTGGAACATGCTTATCGAGCTCAGTTAAAATCGTCTTAAACGGGACACCATGAGTCCGCACAATAATTGGCGGTACATACCTCTTCGTGATCCTATGGTCTTTATTAGCCGAGCGATGGTAAGTGACAATCGACAATCGACAATCGAACAGTGCAGTGAAAAAACAAAACGAGTGGTCCAGAAGCAATGCTTTCACTACCATACTCGTCCAAGTAATATCCAAGGGAAGTACGCTGAATTAGGAAATAAGCCAGATGAACCTTGTTAAGTCATCCAGAGGATAAAGAGGAGTCCTTTCCTATTAGGACAGTGAAGCAGATTGTTGATTGACGAGGGACACGAAGGAGCTAGGAGATCCAGTAGTCTGGAAAAATAGCCTTTGGATGTCTTCGAAGTTGACGTCAAGGAGATGACGAGGCCTGCGATGTCTGAGTAAACTTCGAAAAGTGAGCGGGTGATCCAGAATATCTGCAACCAGAGGATTAGGGTGGTCCTTGATCTTCGGAAGAAGCTTCTTCAACGACTCCTGTACGTAGTTTCCAATAGGAGGTATATCAAAGACTTCAGCAATGGAAGTATATGTTGCAACTCTCGTGTCCAGTTGGGCGATGGTCCTCAGGGTAATGTTTTGGAAAGTTTGCAGGTTCTTCCATCTGGACTTGCATATTGTGGCCCAGGCAGTCATACCATATAACAGAATGGTCCGGATTACCATTTTATATAGCAAAAGTTTGTTATCTATTCCAAGAGCGCTGTTTCGCCCCAGGAGGGCGACCAGGCTGAACTTTGCTCTTCTTAGCCTTATTAATAGCATAGGAGACATGGTCACCCCAATTTAGCTTGGCATCTATCACCACTCCGAGGTATTGGTAATTCTTCACCCATTCGAGCTCTCTACCCGAAAGAAGGAGAGGCTTCGGGGTTTCCGAAGTTTCTTGGTAATAAACATAGCTTTGCACTTGTCGACGTTTAGTTTGAGTCTCCACTTAGCAAACCATTTCTCGCACTGATGTAAGGCATTTTGTAACCGAGATGTGACGTGAGCGGGATGGCGGTCGGTAGTCATGATGGCCGCGTCGTCTGCAAACAGATATAGCTCACACTTAGTAAAGATTGGGAAGTCGTGGATGAAGAAATTAAACAATGCAGGTCCCAGGACAGAGCCTTGGGGAACACCAGCAATGACGTCACAAGGGTTTGACATTCAGTAGCCAACCTTAACACGAAATTTCCTGTTCTTCAGAAAGGAACTAATCAAAGCAATCAGATTGTCAGGGAAACCACAAGTAATCATCTTGAATATGAGTCCATTATGCCAAACTTGATCAAAAGCTTTCCGGACATCCAAGAAGACAAGACCACCGTACTTTGCACAATTTAGAGGAGTGTTTAGATCTGCAACAAGCCTCCAGATCTGAAGTTGGCAGGAGTGTCCAGGTCGAAAACCAAATCGCTCCTCACGAACAAGATTTTTGGCCACACAGAAAGCAATAAATCTCCTTAGGATGACTCGTTCGAAGACTTTGGACAACATAGATAGTAAACTTATTGGTCTGTAACTGACAGCAAGAGCAGAGTTAAGACCTGGCTTTTGTATGGTAACAATGACGGATTCTTTCCACTGGTCGGGGAAGTAACCAAGTTTCCAGCAGTCATTTATGGCTTTGGTAATAGTTGAGACAATATTAGGAGGCAAGTTCATCAGAGCACTATTGGTGATGGAATCAATACCTGCTGCTTTTTTGATTTTAAGTCGCTTTATGATATCGGAGATTTCATGAATACTAATGACATACTCAGGGGTAGGAACACGATGGATGCACTGGTAAGCGATACAGCCATTGTTCACAAGCTGAGTGTTTGAGAGACTGTCCAGGTTGGTCCCAGTAGGTGTGGTAAATTGGATCTTCAGGGAATCCGCAATCAGTTGAGCCTTTTCCCCGTCACTGGTGACGAAGTTGCCATTGTCTGCAAGCAGCGGCGGCAATTGGATGGACCTGTTACCCTTCAAGGCCCTTACAGTACCCCAGAGTGAGTTGTCCTGGACAGACAAAGATTTCAGTTTTTCACTCCACCTTTATGCTCGTAGAAGTTTAATCTCTTCCTGGACCTTGCGAGAAAGCCTGTTGTACTTCTTCTTGAAAAAGAGTAGTCGCTTGCGCTGCCATAGTCTTCTATCTGAATTCCTTTCTAGAATGAGTCGTCTGATGTAAGGAGGGAGGTCGAGGTGCTCGGGGCGCTTCCTATCAGTAGTTGAGGTACTTGAAGTAGTAGCATCATTTATAGCACGAGTGATTGCACTGATATTTTCGTTGATGTCCCCGTTATCAATAATTTCCCTGTACGGAATGCTATTTTCTCGAAGAATATCCTTAAAGAGCTTCCAGTCTTGCTTGGAGCGCAGCCCTAGCTTCAGATCGATGTTTAGGCCCTCGAAGATAAGCATGACCGGTCGGTGGTCAGAGGTTAAATTGTCTACTGTAAAAATATTATACGGCTTGAGGAAACCCTTAAGAACAGCAATGTCCAGCACGTCACTAACCGGCGAGTGGTCACAATAATATGTGTCATCAAGAGGACCAGCAACGAAGGTATCACTCTCGTTCACAGTGTATCCACGTAAAATATTGCCGTTTTGATTAGAGCATTTAGAATTCCATGCAAGGTGCTTGGCATTCAAGTCACCCGCCATAATAACTGGGCCCAGACAGCAGCTCATCAAGCTCGCACAAACTAAGCTTGTGCTTAGGCGAATTATATAAGGAGGTGAACTTAATTTCGCCTGCGTCAGCATCGTTTATGATTAGGGAAATTGCTTCCATCCCTGCGTAATTTGGGGTGGCTATCTCGCGATGGTCAATGCCGTCCTTGACAATGATCGCTGCTCCACCAAACGCTTTACTAGCATTATTACCCAGAGGCCGATCCTTGCGATAGACATGAAAACCAGGCAAATAGAAAATTTGAGATGACTTCAAGTGTGTCTCGCACACGAAGGCGATGTCGACATTCCAATTTATAAGGAAGTTGTAAAATTCGATGCGCTTTCGATGGATTCCTCTTGCATTCCATATGTTGCAACGAAGTTTCCCGTGGGTGATCTTTCTGTAAGGGCGTCTGTCCATAGTCAATTTTTGTTTTCGTGGGATGCAACTTGTGGCACTACTTTGCCATTGTCTTTGTAGATATTTAGCAAGTTACCTAGACATCTATACATACTGCGCAACTGGTTATTAACAATGACACTTGTATCAGCAGAGTTGGATGCGACCGAAGCAAGGGTTTTGCCCTCTACCACTTCTGTGCTTTTGAGTCTTCTTACTTGGGGATGTTTAGGGCACTTGGTATAACTTGATGTGTGCTGACCATCACATCGGACACATTTAGGGGGGTCTTTACCCTTAACATTGGTACAGTCCCTCGACTGGTGGTTGCCAGCGCACTTATTGCATCGAGGTGTTTCGGTACAACCTTGAGAGACGTGACCAAAAAGCAAACAGTTGTAACACTGCAAGGGCCTTTTGTTACCTTTAAATAGTTCCACAATAATTGCTAGAGGACCGATACGTTTTAATCCTAAGAAGGACTTGTTATGTTCATTATTCTGTAAGATAACCAAGACCATTTGTTGGCCAAATAACAAGTCTGATTGTTTTTTCCGGAAAATAGTTAGCCTTCCTGAGGTCGTCGCCAAAGTCTTCTAGATCATATGTTATATCGACATTTCGGACAACGTATTTCAGTATTTTTTCAGACTTTAATTGGTGATGCTGGATTTTCAGAACATCGTTGGTTTTGACTCCAGACACCAGAATCTTATGAGTCTCTTCTTCGTGGCACTTTATTTTAATGGTATCCTTTCTACCTGTGTGTGCGACGATTTTATCTAGGGGCACATGCTTGGTGATCTCTTCCAGAATCTCCTTGAAAGGTTTCCCGTGGTGGCGAATGATGATCGGAGGAACATATACGCTTCCTTCTCTATGATTAGTGTGGACAGATTTCTTGTTTTTATCACCGAAGGCAACAGCAGCTACGTCGCTGATGGCCGCTTCACTGGAGATATTGTCCACACGCATGCCTTTAGACTTTTTATTTACAACAGGTATCCAGTCGCTGACTTCCTTAGTTTGATCATCATTAAGTTTCCTCTTATTTTTAATTCTATTCGTTGAGATGGACTCTGCACGGTTAAGTAAAGGATCGTCATTGTCTTGCATGGGTTCAGCGTCACCTACTAACATTTGCGTGTTAGTATAACATACATTGAGAGAGCTCATCATTTCCCTTATTGTGTTTTCAAGACTAGCAAGGCCATTTGCAGCTTCACTACGGGCATTCAAAATCTCTGATTTTAACCCATCAATCTTAGTGTCCAGACTACTAACATTCTTGGCCAGCGTTTCTACCTTAGATTCTAGGTCTAAATATTTCTTGTTTAAGACCGTGCTTAAAGCCTTAAGCTGTTCATTAATAACGATATCATAGGCCAGGAATCTAGGATCCTTACAGGCATCGTTATAGGCTTGCTCACATGGTAACACTTTACCGTCAGCGTATTTATTAGTAATGCTAGCGGATTTCGTCGACGCAACGCCTGACGTCGCCATGAGCAGGTGTGGTGCTGGGTTTTGCCGTCCTTAGAAGGACGCACCTACTCAGAACGACTCAGTTTTAAAAGACTTAAAAAGTCCTACCTTGTTAGTCTTCTTGGAGATTCCACCGATGCACTGAAAGTCGTCCAGACTGCAATAGGTACGTCGTCGTCCGTCGAGTGGTAGAATCGTCGTGCAGTAGCAGCAGCAGTCTATGATGTGTTCGATGATGCTATCGATGATGGTAAGTGAGACAATCGACAATCGATCAGTGTAGTGAAAAAGTAGTACGAGTCGTCCAGGAGCCTTTAACTCACTTTACACGCTCGCCCAAAAAGTAAACCAAATGAGGTACACTGAAGTAGGAAAGAAGCCTGATGAACCTCTTTAAGTCATCCAGAAAAGAGTCCCTTCATGGTAGGGACGAGAATCGGATTGTGGATTGACGAATAGCGAGTCCGAAAAACTAGGATCTAGCAGTTCCAGTAGTTGGGGAACTCGGCCTTGTTAATGTTCTCGAAATTGACATCCAAGATATGACGGGGTCTTCGAAACCTGACGGAACCCCTGATAGTGAGTGAGTGGTCCAGGATACCAGCAACCAGAGTATTTTCATGATGTTCCATTTTGGGCAGCATGTTCCTGAGAAGTATTTGAACATAGGAACCAATGTGGGTCATCCCCAGATCTTCATAGATAGAAAGATTGTTGGCAACTCTTCTGTCTAGTTGACCAATGGACCGGAGGGTAACATTTTGGAAGGTCTGAAGATCCTTCCATCTCGATTTGCAAATGGAAGCCCAAGCAGGCATACCGTGAAGTAAAATGGCACGAATCACTACCTTGTATAACAAGAGTTTGTTGTCCACTCTGAGAGCGCTGTTTCGCCCCAGTAGCGCGATGAGACTAAACTTCGCTTTCTTAGCCTTGTTAAGGGAATATTGGACATGGTCGTTCCATTTGAGCTAGGAATCAATCACAACTCCGAGGTACTTATAATTTTTAACCCACTCAAGCTTCCTACCATGTAGGATGAGGGGCCTTGGAGGGTTTTTGCGTTTGCGTGTGATGAACATGGCTTTACACTTGTTAACATTTAGCTGTGAGCGCCACTTAGAGAACCAACTCACACTGGTGTAGAGCTTTTTGCAGACGGCTGATGACGTGGACTGGATTACGTGCCCAGGTCACGATGGACCCGTCGTCAGCAAACAAGTAAAGATTGCACTTTGTAAACTTAGGAAAGTCGTGGATAAAGAAATTGAACAAGGCAGGCCCCAAGACAGAGCCTTGGGAAACACCAGCCTTAACATCAGAAGGGTCAGACAAGGAGTCACCAACCTTTACACGGAAGGTCCTGTTTCTCAGAAAGGAGCGAACCAAGGCAATCAGGTCATCAGGGAAGCAACAAGTAATCATTTTATAAATGAGTCCATCATGCCAGACTTGATCAAAGGCCTTTTGAACGTCAAGAAAGATGATACCAACAAACATAGAAAGATTGAGAGGACCGTTCAAATCAGCAACAAGCCTCCATACCTGGAGCTGACATAAGTGAGCTGTGCGGAAGCCGAATTGCTCTTCACGAATAAGGTTGTTTGCCTCGCAGAAGTCGTTGAACCTCTTGAGAATAGTTCGCTCAAAGAGCACTGGCAGTAAGCTAATGGGCCTGTAGCTGATGGGAAGAGCAGGATCAAGTCCCGGCTTGGGAATAGTGAGGATGATTGAGTCCTTCCAGGCGCTAGGGAAGTGACCGTTTAGCCAGCAGTCATTCATGATCCTGGTGATAATGCAAACAACATTAAGAGGCAAATTCTTCAGAGCACTGTTGGTGATGGTGTCGATGCCGGCTGCTTTTTTGTTTTTCAGGTGCTTAATGGTGTCCAAAATCTCAGAGGTGCCAATGATATTAGGGTGAGTAAGAGCGCGTTGAGAGAAGCCAAACTTGTCACATACTTCTTTGACTTCACCAGTAATATTAACCAGACAGTCCTCCTTGGGCGTATTGAATTGACTTTTCAATGAGTCAGCGATGAGTTGAGCCTTGTCCTGGTCACTGCTAACAAAATCGCCGCTTTCTGTAAGCAGAGGAGGTAGTTCAATGGCCCTGTTGCTTTTAAGGGCCCTGACAGTATTCCAAAGAGAATTGTCTTGGACGGACAGACTCTTTATCTTGTCATTCCACCTTTGATTCCGTAAGTCCTGGATCTGCTCGCTGATCTTCCGCGATAACCTGTTGTATTTCGTCTTGAAATGCGGGAGCCTGGTACGTTGCCACAGTCTTCTGTAAGTATTTTTTTCCTGAATAGTCTGCCTGATGCGGGGAAGAAGATCAAGATGATCTGGCCGCTTGTAATCAACTGGAGAAGCACTAGCATCGGAAGCCATGAGAATGGTGCGAGTGACATTTTTGACATTTTCGTCGATGTCATTGCTGCTGTCTGGATCCTGATATGGAATGCTACTATCTTTTAGAAGTTCCCTAAACAATTTCTAGTCCTGCTTGTAACGAAGATTTACCCTCAGATCGATATTTATATCGTCGAAATTTAAAGCAACAGGGAGGTGGTCAGATGATAAGGCATTCACTGTGTATATGTTGTATGGTTTGAAAAACCACTTGAGGACAGCTATGTCAAGCACATCACTGACAGGTGAGTGATCACAGTAGTATGTATCTTCAAGGGGACCGACGATGGAAGTGTTAATCTGGTCTAACATGTATCTATAAAGTACTGAGCCGCTCTGATTTGTGCATCTAGAATTCCAGTGAGGGTGCTTCGCATTTAAATCACCTGCCATAACAACTGGAATGGGTCCGGACAAAAGCTCATCGAGGTCGCGAGGATCGAGTTTGTGCCCTGGAGGGTTATATACGGAAGTAAACTTGACCTCACCAACGTCAACATCTTTAAGGATAATGGATACTGCTTCCATTTTCACTAAATCTGGAGTAACGATTTTAGTATGATCAATGCCTTTTCTGATAACAATAGCTGCCCCTCCAGAGCCTGGATCAGTAGCTTTTTTAGGGGTCCTATCTTTTCTGTACATATAATAACCTGGCAGGGTGAAAGATCTGCTTTGCTTGAGGTGAGTCTCGCACAAAAAGGCTACGTCGATATTACAACTTGTGAGGAAATCATAGAACTCATGACACTTGCGAGGGATCCCCCTTGCATTCCAGATAGTGCATCGTAGTTTTCATTGCTTTACTACTTTATACGGATGTCTAACCATGATTATTTCCTGCTCTCAACTGGAATAGTCTGTGGCAAATCGTAGCCACTTTCTTTCAGCATATTCATTAAGTTACCCAGAAATCTTTGAATTTTAGCCAGTTCTTTGTGGTCAACAGTTCCCTTACCAACTGAAGCAGAGGCAACGGAAGCGAAAGATCTACCTTCAACTACCTTAGAATTTCTATTCCTATTGACTTGTGGGTATTCGGGGCATTTTGTATAGCTGCTTGTGTGCTGGCCTTCACAGCGAATACATTTAGGCGGGCCTTTACCTTTTATATTCGTACAGTCCCTTGATTGATGATCGCCTGCGCACTTGTTGCAACATGGTGACTCGGTGCAATCCTGAGATACGTGCCCAAAACGTAAGCAATTGTAACATTGCAATGGCCTTTTGTTACCCCTAAATAATTCAACTGCTACAGCAAATGGACCGATACGTTTCAGATTTAGGAAGGACTTATTATGTTCAGTGTTTTAGAGAAGGACTAGAACCATTGGCATCTCGACTGCCCCGTTTGATTTTTTAAGCCTAATTGATTTGTCCGGGAAGTAGTTGGCACTTCTGACGTCTTCACAGAAATCTTCGAGATCGTATGTTTTGTCAACGTTACGAACAACGTATTTCAGTAGCTTTTCAGATTTTAGTTGGTGGTGTTGGATTTTAAGAACATCATTCCTTTTGATCCCAGAAACTAGAGTTTTGTGCGTTTCTTCGTTATGACACTTGACTTTAATGGTGTCTGAACGACCCGTGTGGGCAGTAATTTTATCCAGAGCCACGTGATTTTTAATCTGGTCTAGAATTTCCTTGATTGGCTTCCCATGATGGCGAATAATAATCGGAGGAATCTAAACAGCTTCCTTTCCATGGACGACATTGTTTTGGGGATGACTAAGCTTAGTTTTGTTACTTCGTAGGGCCACAGAGTAAGTGAGAACATTACAGGCCAATCAAATTAATTTATCATAAGAGAAAAAACAAAAATAGACTGCATTTACACAAGATAATTAACTAGCCAATGGAAAATATTCTAGTAAAGAGGTCATCAGTTGGATGTACGTCATTGGTTGTCTAAGGAAGTCATCTCATTGGTTGTTGCTAGTGGGGCGAGCTTGAAACTTACACAGTTTAGCAACCGTCTTCAGATGGGACAGATCAAGGGGGCCGTTATCACTGTTTAAGAGTTTTCCCGGTTCTTCTAGGCTGATCGCGTAGCTCTCCAGGAAGTTCAATAATTGCGAGTCCCTCGTGCTGTGGAGAATTTCAAAGTCGTCGAACCGATAATCATGTTTCTGGTCTAGAATGCGGTCTGCGAATCTCGATACGCCGTATTTCCCATTCTTGATGCAAGAAAGGTGTTCTTTTACCCTGGTGGCCACTGCTCTCCGGGATTGTCCGTAGTAGACGGACTCACATTTAGCGCACGGCAGTCGATATATTCCGGGTCTGAGGTCTACCGGAATCACGTCCTTGCGGTTGCCTAGTCTTCTACTTAAGGTGTCTTTACTTCGGTATGTAATTTCCAGTCCAAATTCACGGCGATTTTCGTCATTCCTCTGTTTAGGTGCTTGTTATATGGCAAGATAATACGTCCTTTGGTTTCTTTCTTGTTCTGTAGGGTTGTAGTTTCCTTAATGGCTATCTTCTCTTCTATCTTTCTAACCAAACTGTCTACTACCCCTTCTTGGAAGCCATTCTGCCTAGCGTAGTTTTTAATCTTTCCAATTTCAATCTTCCTGTTTATGTCACTCAGGGGAATGGTGTAGGCCCTCAGCACCATGTGACGGAACGCAGCCAGCTTATGTTGTTGGCAGTGATTAGAAACACTACTAATATAACTGGCCACGAAATTCATCTTCCGTTGTATGTTCAACACTAATCCATGGTTGTTCCTGGTTATCATCAAGTCCAAGTAAAGGATGCTACAGTTGTCTTCTTTTTCGGTGGTGAAGTTGATGTTGGGACACAGGTTGTTCAGGTTATTGCGCAGTTGTTGAATCTCGTTAGCGGGCATTACAGCAAAGACATCGTCAACGTATCTTATCCAGATCCTCGGAAAGTACAGGAATTCTGATATGGCACGGTTCTCTAGTTTAGAGATATAGATATTTGCGATGAAGGGGCTAATACTGCTCCCCATGGGGGTTCCGTCCGTCATTTTATACAAGTTGACTTTTGATAGGATAGTCTATATGCGCTGATGGTCACTTCAAAATCATTGCTTTGCCCCTGAGGAATAGACCGCAATGCAACTTTAAAACTATGTACGTACGGATTCACCTGATTCAACACGTTTCGGAGTTGAGCAATAAGATCACTATTCAGTTGAGGAAAATTCTGATTCCTGATATTAGCCTGTTCATTATAATATGATACGAAATAAATTTGGAGAAATTTAGGCAAAGATCCAGTGAGATGGTAAACCTGGCCCTGTTCATTGAACGTTGGGATGAATGGTGCCTCCGTAATTTGTTTTGCCCCAAATGATGTCATTTGGAATGCACTGTTATATAAACGGATACTGTCTAAGAAATGTTTTGATTGTGGATGGTCACCATTTAAAAGGGTGTTTATACGCTATGGAGGGTCTTGAAAACTTTCAGTGTGAACTTTTCTATTCGAACAACAGATTCTCTTTGGTTCTTATCTCCACGTGAGAGCGCCGCAAAAATTGCAACTAACAACTATATCACCTATGATATCGAAATCAGCATAGTCAGTTCTAGGCGAATACATAAACCTGCTATTTTCTTATTGACCCAAGGAATAGCATTATTTGCCGCACCAAATCCATGAGACTGGTCAGAATCTTCAGATAAAATTGACATTCTCTTAACAGTGTCGAATTCGATCAGCCACTAGGCGCGATTGACGTTGTTCTGCTGTTTCCGCCTGAAGTATTTCGTTTACTCTTTCTCTTTCAATCAATAAATAATTTTCAATATCGGTGAAAGTTTCGGACTCGCGTGACAGTGTATGGCGCACACGGTCTGTGGATAGATGTGCTTCGCGTTCTTGGTTGCTCTCCAGAGACCGAGACAATCCATGACGCTCACGGTCTGCGGATCGACAGGCTTCGCGTTCATCGTAGTCAATTCTATCAGAAGTTTCAGATGCACGAGTTCTGGTCTGACGTTCTTGAGTTGCCGTTAGTCTCGCTTTATGATCTTCTTCAGTTTCTTCAGATCTAATTAGTCTTAATTTTTAGCATCTCTGCTATATTGGGACAGATTTGATCTTTTTCTTGTAAGCATTATCTTGAAATAAACGAAAAGACTTATACTTTTCTTATCAAACTGCTTTCCTTATCAAAGAAATCCAAGCCGCAATGCGAAAGTAGGTGAAATATCAAAGAAATCCGTTTATCACAGAATAACAAGAAATCCTGTTATTCTGTGCTATTATTTCCTTATCAAAGAACAAAAGTGAACCATTTAAAATAATTATAGCGCCATCTATTGAGTAAGAATACTTAGAAACTAATTGTCACATTTTATTCAATGACGTATATTTAAGGTAGATTCCGAATCCATTGTTAACATCACCGCAAAAGTAAAGCTAATTGAAGCCATAACAGTTCTGGGCAGGAGTGAGCCGCGGAATAATTGGGTGTCTGGCTGCTTTGCTTTTGACGATTCCGGGCCCAAGGAATAATTAATTTAAAACCATTCTTCAAAGTTGTTCCGCGTATAACTGTAGAAATACCTAACTGAAATGAAAATAGAAATGTGTCATCCCGAAAGATGAACGAAACGAAATGTGTCATCCAACAAATAAGTTTTACAAATAATCATCTTTCAGCATATATATTTTTATGCACCATGAATATGAGTGAAGACCATTTATTTTTATGCAGACCATATCCTACATAAAAAACAATTTTGGAAAATTAAAAGATTGGTTTGGTTTATTTGGTGTTAACGTCCTTTTCGACTACCTTGGTCATTTCAGGACGGCGTTATAGGGGTCGCAAATTTTGCCTCGCAAAGGTTCTTTAACGTGCAGTCGGCAAACGACTACACGGGACGAACGGGTTTGCTTCCATTGCGAAGGAAGTGCGTGATCTCAGGATTTCCCCCCTGAAAAATTCCTCGTCGTTCTCGGCCGGGGGCGAACCCGCGTCCTCGGGCATTACCGGCGATCACGCAACCACGAGCCACCGAAAATCAAAAGAAACACTATCTCCCAAAATCTTCATACACAATCTGAACAAAATAAAAACCTTCGAAAATCTATACATACACAAAGCAACACTTACAGATAAAACCGATTTCTTAAATGACCAAGTTCTATCAGAACGTTAAAACACGGTTAAATTTTTAAATTCAATCTAGCAACAATAACGTCATCTACAACAATATAAAAACCAATAACAGCAACCAACAACAACCACCAACAACAACAACCAGCAATAATATATACACATTATATTACGTCCAATTTCCGATTTCAATTGTTAGACATTGTTGTTAGGTAAAATTAACAATGTTTAACAATTGAAACTGGAAATTTAACTCGACACGCCCAGTTTTTCTTTCGTTGGACAGCGTAGAGTATTTTTAATTATGTTTGATTTGCAAGTTGTTAGGGTTTTTTTGATTTCATTTTGAAATGTGGGAGTTGGATCTTTATTTAATTTTATAAAGTTATTTTCAACGATAAATTCACCAGTGTTTGGAAAATAGCGATGTTTTTTATAACTACTGTTGCATTCCCTTTATCTGCTTTTAACGAAGACCGCTAAAACTGTCACGTGGATATCGTCGGGGAGAAACGACGTAGGTGACGACGATGACGTCGAGCGAGCCGCTCCGAAACACGTGAGTGTGAAAGAAAACAAGAGACAGAAAAGCTATCGTCGGCGACCGAGAAGGTCGTGTACTCCTGTTCAGCGCGATAAGGCACAGATTGAATGCCCTCGTAAAAGGCTACGTAGCGACTTTAATGCCAGAAAAATATCGGCCTCGGTGGCTCAGGGGTAGCGTGATCGCCTCTGATGCCCGAGAACGCGGGTTCGATCCCGGCCGAGGACGACGAGGATTTTTTCAGGGGGAAAATCCTGAGATCACGCACTTCCTTCGGAAGGGAAGTAAAGCCGTTGGTCCCGTGTAGTCGTTTGCCGGCTGCACGTTAAAGAACCCTTGCGAGGCAAAATTTGCGGCCCCTATAACGCCGTCCTGAAATGGCCATAGTAGTTGAAAAGGACGTTAATACCAAATAAACCAACCAAACCTAATGCCAGAAAGGAGTTTTCGCCGAACTGCGGTTTGCAAGCGACGACGACAAGATCTTGGCAGAGCTACGGACGCGACGACGGAGAAACGTTATCGAGCGGGCTATCATTTTCGTCGCGGGAGAAATTACAAATAGAGAAGGAGAAAGAAAGACCGACGCACTTCCCTCTACCCCGGCGACGACGAAAGGAGCTCATGGACAGTCCCCGTCGATAGAAGGAGAAACAGCGGTTACCCGTCAAGTTACTCAACGAAACGGTAAGAGCCTTATTCTATGGGACATTTGTCGGAGTCTACGTAGTAGCTTCAGCAGAACACTGACGTTACTGTATGTAGCCGGGCATTTCCGCCGCCACGAAATTTTTCAACGAATATTTCAGCCGGATTTGGTTGAACTCGGCGAAGGGGAAGACGCAGTAGGAATTTATCCTTTCTCGTTGAGTGCGTACTGTATTCATGGAACGGGAGGATTTATCCCTGCGCATATGATAAGATTTTTCTTAGCAGGAGAAATTTAAGTGCCGAGAACTGTGTCTTCTTTGAACGTGCGATTTGGTTTATGCACATACGCGGAAATGTTGTCAGAGTGTCTTTTTTTTTTTTATCTTAGCCAAAATCAAAGTAGCAAGTGCCATGCTCCTTCTCTGCATTTTATCTCTTATGGCTATATATAGTTAATTGGTCTTCTCAATATATTTTAGTGCTTCCCGATTAACGTCATTCCGACCAAGATAAGAGTGTTTTCCAATAATTCAACTATTATTGCGTCATTAAGGTCTAAGAGACCAAGTGTTGTGCTATGTGTTTATTTGGTCGTATTAATCTACTTTAGTGCCTACAGAATAAAGTTATTCCGACCAAGATAAGAGTATTTTACAATAATTTAACTATTATTGCGTCATTAAGGTCTAAAAGACCAAGTGTTATGCTAAGTGTGTAATTGGTCGTATCAATCTATTTTAGTGATTTCAGAAATAAAGCCATTCCGACTAAGTTAAGAGTGGTTTCCAATAATTCCGTTATTATTGCGACATTAAGTTTAAAAGGGACCAAGTGTCTTTCTATGTGTTATTGAATCTAAAGTCCTTAATTCGAGAGTTGAGCTGATGTAGCTTAACTATTCCTGTGAAGCTGGAATATTTCGTTGAAAGGTGAAAGTGCATTCTTTTCTTCAAAAGAAAGTGTATCTTTCGAATCAAGTGTTGTGAGTGCAAGATTCAAATAGCACAAGGTGTGCGATAAATAGTAGTGTTTGTGTTTTGTGTCTGGTTGTACCTCATGAATTGGGGGTGCAGTGATAGTGAATATATTATTGTTTGTTTTACGGATCAGTATCTCCAGGCAGGCTGTTCGGGAGGTGTCATCTAAGATAACCGATATCATTTGGAGAGTGTATGCGTCTCGTATTATTTTCATTGGTTACCAGCGCAGTTATCTACAAAGATAAGAATTACTCGACGAAGAATTTTTTTTTTCGAGTCTGGATTTCACCTGGTGTTCATCCGCAGCAACTAGAAGAGTTTTTGCTTCGGCCGAACTATTTTTGCACGGATCCAAGAGTTAGATTCGGAGTTTCTTTTGTTATACTTCAAAGATAAATATAATCTTCGTTATAGAGGCGTCCAGGGGTGCGTCCTACGTTTTCTTTTTTTTTTTGAGAACTGCTGCCACATTAATCCAACGGGATTCTGGAACTTTATCCTAATTTTAACCTTCCACTGTGCGAAATCGAAGTGATTTTCATCTTTACGTACTTTTGTGTTTTGTTTTCCGATATCCCTTTGCCATGAATAAAGAATTTTATTTTTAATTATACGTTCCCGCTTTTCTTGTCTCACTCTGCGAAATCCACGTGACAAAAACACATACTGATGCCGTTTTTGAGAATTGACTCCAACATTTCTTGCATTATAATACAGTCTTGCCAATTGCCAATGCACGAAAAAATTTTAAGATCGTCCGCATATATTAGAATTTGAACATCATTAGTTGGTAAAGAAGCTATTTGGTCTGTAGAGTAGATATTGAATAGCAGTGGTCCCAGGGGAGAAACCTGAGGAACAGCACTACTGATTTTACCAAATTTCCAGAAATTATTTACAGGATAAAGCATAAAATATCTATAAATTAAAAAGGAGCGCATCCAGGATAGCATATTTAATTGGAAGCCCATAACCTGAAGTTTCTGGAGAAGGTCAATATGAACCTTATCAAAGGCTTTAGAATAATCCAAGTAAATTACATCCATTTGATGACGAGTATCAATAGCTTTACGAGAGGTAAGAAGTTAACACAGCAAGATTAGTTTCGGTCGTTCTGGCCTTGCGGAAGCCGTGCTGAATATCAGGAAGACAAAGATCAACAAATCTGGAAAGATGAGTAGCAACGAAGGTTTCGAGAATATCTGCAGGAAAAGCGATAAGTGCAATAGGTCTATAATCTTTCGGTGTGGTCGGTTTCACAATTTTATGGATAGGAAGAATAAAAATAGTCTTCCAATCGGTAGGATAAGTACCTTGCGACAGAGAGAGGTTTAAAACGTCACATAAAAGGTTGCAAATCGCGTGAAATAGCCCTTGAAATTATAATCAGGAAAGCCGTAATAATTATAACATTTGGAGGCAGACAGGGAGTTCCCAATAGAGAATAATTCAGAAGTTGTCAAAACGGGTGCATTAAATAATAATAATTCAATTCAATTCAAGTTTATTGCCGTTCAAACAGCACCAATGTGCCAAGACAGAACAGTAAGAAGTACACAAAACAAAAGATTAATAAATCTTGCAAATTGCCAAAAGGGTAATAAAGAGATAAGTAACACTAACAAACAGAGCAATACAATTTGACTGAAAGTAAAATGTAAAATTGATTACAAATTGATTTAAAATAAGAAGTTAAATAATAATAAAAAATTGTAAAACATGGGCAACAATTCAGTGTTATGTAGAAAATACAGACGGCATAGCAAAATAAAATAAATTAAAAAGGTAGAAGATAAAATATGACTAAATACATGTACAAATAACAAAAGAAATGGAAATGCCAAACATTGAAAAGGAATTACTAAATAAAATTAGAATAAAACTTAAGATCTTTACATTATTTAATGAAATAATTAAGTAATTAAAAAATATCAAAATCGGAATGGTACAGATTGTATTCATATTGGATCCTGTAGATCGTTGACCGTTGAGCATGGGCATGTTTATAAAGTGGCGGTTTGAAAAGTGCAGCAGATTGCCTATTTCGGCGAATAGGAGCATAGAAATGGAGACCTTGTACAAAGTCTGTCTTAATGGATCCTTTGATGATCTTCCGTAGAAAGGTCATATCTCTTTGGAGTCGGATGTCACGTAATGGTGTAAGGTGGTTGTCGTAATTAGGGAACTTTCGTTTGAGATACTGGAGGAAGATAGATTGCACTCTATCGAGAACTACATCTTGCTCCTTCGTGCAACCATTCCAGACCTCACTACAGTACATAAGCTGCGGGAGTACAATACTTTTATAAAGTAACAGAAAAGTTTGAGGAGTAGAAAAAGTATGTCCGTGACGCATAATTGCCCCTGCACAACGCAGAGCTTTAGTGCGTACATGGTTTATCTGCGGATTAAAAGTGAGCTTATCGTCAAGAATGACTCCAAGATCACGCATTTGATTGACAGTCTTAATAGTGGCATTGGTGACAGTATAAGCATTGTAAATGGGATTCGTTTTATTGGTAAAGGCAACGTGCGCACATTTTAAGCCATTAATGCTAAGCCCATTCTCCTGACACCAAGCTTCCAATCGATTAATGTCGCATTGAAGACGCAAAACATCCTGAGGGCAAGTGATGGTACGAAAGAGCTTAGTGTCATCAGCGTACATAAGAATACCCGAATCCAAGATATGATTAGGAAGGTCAGAGGTATAAACATTGAAGAGAAGAGGACCGAGAACGGAGCCTTGAGGGACACCGGAGGTCGGATAAAAGGGACGTGAGCAGTGACCGTTGATGCGAACCACATTGTGTCTGTTGGAAATGTAGGAATTCAGGAGTGCCAGAAAATTGTCTCTGACACCAAGGAGTTTCAATTTATGAGATAAACGATCATGTTGCACGGTGTCAAAAGCTTTGGAAAGGTCGAAATAAATGGCGTCAGTCTGGCTCTGCTGCTCGTAGGAGCTCATGAGCACCTCTGTGAAGCTAACCAGATTGGTAACCACGGACCTCCCAGGAAGAAATCCATGTTGGCAGGCAGGAAGAGAGGGCAAAATTTGCTGAAGTAGATATTTATAAAGAATGCGATCAAAAATTTTTGCCATGACGGGAAGAAGAGAGATTGGACGATAGTTGTTGGGTAATGTAGCAAGTCCAGATTTGTAGATAGGAACAATGATCGTGCTCTTCCAAATGGAAGGATAGTGGCCATTTTGTATACAAAGACTGAAAATATGTTGAAGTGGGGCCACAAGGTGAGGGGCAAGGCCTTTATAAATGAAAGAGGGAATGTCGGTAGTAGAGGAGGATCGCTTGGATCTGAGTCTACGAATACTCCAGAGAATATCCTCAGCTGAGATAGTCACAGTAGAGAGAGAATTGCGAATAATGGGCTCGTCAATATTAGGGTTAACATTTCCACGGAGGGAGAGATGACCCGAATTATTGTAAGGTTTAGAAACGTTCGCAAAATGGGTGGCAAAGATATCGCATATCTCACTCGCAACAGTGGAGTCGTAGCCACTAGCATCAGTCATCCCTACAGGAGGATGCTGATGAGATTTCCTGGTGCTATTGATGTAAGACCAGAAAGAGGCTGGCTGAGAACGAAGATTATGTTCAAGCGTCTGAACATAGTGCTGATGATCCTTTCGTTGTTGACACTTGGCATGACGTCGGGTACTAGCGTAAAGTTCGTAATCATTGGGATTTCCAGATTTCCGGTAGATTTTGTGCAAAGCGTTTTTGCGTCTGATAAGACTGATTAAATAGGAGGAAAACCACTTCGGGAATTTAAGTTTAGAGCGGGAACTATGTTTTGTTTTCATGGGGATGTGCCGTCTAACAATATCGGTAAGATTTTTAGCAAGGCAGTTTGCGGAATCTTCGGGATCATTACTGCTGAAAACGTCGTTCCAATCAAAAAGGGAGGTATCCTGGTACAGCTGAAAATAGTTCCCTTTGGAAAAATCCCAGCGTAGATTAGAGGGAGGGTTTGATGAGTGGACCAGATTTAATGAGGCAGAAATATGAAGAGCAGGATGATACCTGTCAACTGTCACCAGTGGGTCTTCCTCAATCAGGACAGATGGACGTAGGTTAGAGATAACAAGATCAAGAATAGTTCCGGAAGAGTTAGTAATGCCATTGTATTGCCGTACATCACAGGTCGTGAGCAGTTCATTAAGCAAAGATTGTTTAAGCACTGAATAATAGTCTCCTAATGGAGTATTGATATTGAAGTCACCAACTAAGATGATATTCCCATGAAAGTGTATTAGAAGTTCGAGAATTTCGTCAAAGACAGTACGGATGTCTTCTGCAGGAAGACTTGGCGGAAGGTAAATGCAGCCGATAAGAGTCCATCCATGATGACTGTCTCGAACCTTAATCCACACATTATCAATTCTGGAGATATTGGAGTGAAGAGGAACGCAAGATAGGGAGCGACGAATAGCAATAGCGACCCCTCCCCCTCTATTGTCCGTGGGCCGATCGCATCTGAACACGCGATAACTATCATCAAAAAATTCGGAACTGGGAAAATTTTCTTGTAGCCAGGTCTCAGTGAGTGCGATGACATCGTAATTCCTGGAAGATAAGTTTTGACGAAAAAGAGTGGATTTTGTTCTTAGACCATTACAGTTTTGGTAGTAAATTTTCATTAGTGGGTTGGTGAACGATCAGCAAAAGACTCCGATGCTGAGATTTTAGTGGCACTTTGTATTAAAGGAGGAGGAACATAGTTGATGACGTTGGTAGGAGTAGACTCGGAGTGCACAGCACCGGAATCTTGAGAAATATCTTCAATTGTCACGAATAATGTAGAGTAGGTCGCTTCAGAGCTATCTACTGTATTTTGGGTTTTAGTGGTATGATAATCTCCTGTTGTGTTTTTTTTCCATTTGGTGGCCCAGAGAGCAAAATAAGGTTAGGATTTAATCTTCCTCTAAATGGTAGGATTAATGCATTGGCTGGCCAGTTATTAGCAGTTTGAAATTCTTCAATTGCACTTGTAGGAACAGAAAGGTAAAAGGAGGTATAGTTCGGTGACTTGGTTTTAAGGCAGTAGCACACTACTTGCGAGGTGGAAAAGGAAGATATATGCGCTACTAACTGTTGGACTGTAGTGCCGGGATGCAACCTCGAGATGAAGAATTTACGAAAGGTGGTTCGAGAACGGGTTTCGACGGCTTTAATGGTGGTGTTGACCCCCGTCCCCAGGAGAGGAGGAGGTAGTTTGGATTTCCTTAGCTGCTGCTGGGAGTGTATTTTTGAATCACCACTCTCATGGATAGTGTTGACTCGACAATTTTGTTCTGTAACACCGTCCCAGATTTGTCAGCACCGTTATAGGACATTGAAGAAGAAGTATTGAGTCCTAGTTGCTCAATACCATAATAATTATATTTCTCCGCATTCTTCTTGACCCCCATGGCAGGCATAGTAGAGGTGTCTTCGGTCGCTGTACAAGAAGAATTGACTTGCTGAGCTTGAGAACATGACATGAAAGTCTGGGCCATTCTATCAGTTTGGGTCTCAAGAGCTGAGAGTTTAGTTAGTGTTTGTCGGAGCTGTGTTGACTGATTTGTGAGTTGGGATTGCAGGCATTGATTACTGTGTTTCAGGGCACGAACTTCGGAAAATAGTTCATGATTTAGTTGCGTAAGATGGTTGAGCTTCGTGAGTATCGTACGCACTAGCTCTATACAGTCTTCTGAGTTAGACCAAGCTTTCTCTTCCCGCCCTTCGCTTGCACGGAGAACAATATCATTGAAATCGGTATTGACATTACTAGGTGAGTCATCAGTTGTGTCTGCGTTGCAAATTGAGTTTTCCAATGTTAAGGTATTTGCATCATTTCGCTGATTGGCAAGTAATGGATCACTAGACTGACTAGCAGGTGGGCTAATTTTGCAGGTGTCACAGAAAAAAGTGTTGACCCCATTCACATAAAGTTTTTGAGTTTCAGTTCTTTTAATTCCAAAGCAGTTACCATGAAAGACGAATTGGCACCCAACACAAGTGAGTTTGTGCTGTTTACCATGGATACCATTTTTACATTTAGGGCATGGTTTTGTAAGAGGTGCCATGGCAGTAAAAGCCTGGGGTATTTAATCCGTAAGGATTTAGGCTGAGTTCCAGACTAGAAGAGGAATCCGTGAAGAGTTGGACTCGTGCTGGCTCAATAGTGTTGACGAGTTTGAATAATAATAATAATAATAATAATAATAATAATAATAATAATAATAATAATAAT
>JAHWFO010078853.1:933789-945101 GCA_023313115.1 Rhysida immarginata | reverse complement strand
TATATCAAACAGCTTGGAATGACGTGCAATGAATTAATATAACATGAAAAACATGATAGTCAAAATTGGTTTAATGGTACGTGGTTGAGTGGAGCCATGATGATCTTTTGAAACTTTCAATGCTAGGCATGTAATATACAAAGAAGCTTGGAATGACGCCTGCCGAATGAATATAATGTAAAATTCACGAAAGGTGAAATTGGTTCAAAGGTTCGTGGATGAGTGGACCGATGGTGCAAGTCTATTGGAACTTCAATGCTATGCTATGGCATACAATACATAAAACACCTTGGAAATGACGTGTAATGAACGCATTTAGTGTACGTGTTTTAATGGAACCATGATGGTCTATTGGAATTTTAAGTGCGGCAATAGCAAGCTATATATCAAACAGTTTGGAATGAGCTGTAACAAATGTATATAACATAAAATTCATGATATTCAAAATTAGTTCAATGGTACGTGGTTTAGTGAAACCATTGGAACTTTCAATGCTAGGCTAAGGCAAGTAATATATCAAGCAGCTTGGAATGACGTGATATGAATGAAAACAACGTAAAATTAATGATAGTCCAAATTGGTTCAAAGGTTGGTGGTTTACTTGAACTATGATGGTCTATCGGAACTTTCAATACTTGGCTATAGCATGTTATATATCAAACATCTTAGAATAACGTGTAATGAATGAATATAACGTACAATTCATGAAATTTAAAATTGGTTCAAAGATACGTGGTTTAGTGAAACCTTGATGCAAGTCTATATAAACTTCAATGCTAGGCTATGGCACGAAATATATCAAATGAGCTTCGAATGATGTGTAATGAGTGAAAATGATGTAAAATTCATGAAATTTTGAAATGGTTCAAAGATACGTGGTTTAGTGGAACCATGATGCAAGTGTAGTGGAATTCAATGGTAGGATATGGCGTTGAAAATATCAAACAGCTTGGAATGACATGTAATGAATGAATATGATAGTCAAAATTGGTTTAATGGTACGTGGTTTATTGAAACCATGATGGTCTTTTGGAACATTCAACGCTACGCTATGTCATATTATATATGTACAGCTTGGAATTACGTGGAATGAATGAATATAAAGTGAAATTCTTGATAGTCGAAATTGGTTTTATGGCACGCGGTTTAGTAGAATCATGATGTATGTCTTATTGGAATTTCATTGCTAGGCTATGGCAAGTAATATATCAAATTTAGATTATATTATACATATCTGGTCACTTTTCAATTTTTTTTAGATTACATTTCTTCAATGCTCCTAGACCTTTATCAGATAAAAAAGTAATTATCTTGATTTTTATCTTGATTTTTCCAAATCTTCACCTAGTTTAGATAATCTTTTAAACCTAATGTCCAGCTTCGGACTATCCCATACAATTTCTTTTTAGACCCATTACTCCCCAGCTCATAATACATATTCTGCCATCGATCAGTGTTTTGCTACCCTTACTGATAATTGCTTAAATGGCTCTATTGACCTGTCCATTTCAGACCATTTCCCTATTTATTTCATCTATGCTCCCGTAAAAGTTTCTAAACTATCATTCCTCGCAAGTAGAGATAGACTAATCACTCCCTTTAGATTAGTTATTTTCCATTCCTTCCTCGAATTATCTGACTAATCAGCGATTTTTGGAAATCTCAGCAATGCTGATATCCTAATGAATAAGTTTATAATACAAATTTTAGTTGGTCTAAATCGCTATTTCCCTTTTATTTCCTCACTTTCTAGAACCAAACGATCTTTTAGAAAGCCTTGGATGAATGATTATATATTCAATCTTACCACACATAAAAATGCTTTATACAAAATATGTCGTCGTAACCCTGGTCAGCGAACGAAGGCTAGATTTCAATCCTTCTCAAATTTTATGCGCAATATTATCACTGACATTCAAACCTCAGAACAAGTCTGGGAAAATGGCCTCACAGCTTACGCTGGCCAGCAGCTGGATTCGAACCCGCGGTTATTCGTTTCCAGCGCGGCACCATACCCGGTTGGCCACCTGCGCAATATTATCACATCAACTAAGCAAGTTTATTATGATCGTTTACTCAAAAACCCACAACAGAAAGATATTATACATTGAAGGGAACTCGGCAATTGCCCTGGTCCCTTAAGCATTCAACAGAAAATATAACGTTAATTATGATTAACAAGATTGGCGATTGGCTTTCGCCTCCAGAATTAATTTGACAATAAATGCAGGAATATTTGCTTCGACGTCGTTCCTCTTTCAAACGTCTATAAAAGCTATTCCAACCGGCTTCTCGGAACGCCTATCTTTTCTCCAAACCAACGGTGAACCCGTCGCGTAATCCTTTTGGCGGGAGGATTACCGGTTAAGTTGTCTTCTCTGAAGAGTGACGCAATGGGATGCACTATCAGAACAAAATAAAGATAAATGAGCATTAATTAAATTGCTATATGGTACGCGCGCCTTACGGACTATGCCAGGTAATGCGTCTAGCAATATTAATGAAAATATCGAGACAATCTTCAGAATCCTAGCACTAATCAACGTTGGCTCCAAAAAAGGCTCACCTCGCAACGCGCTACGCAACTTTCACCGGTGACATGCGCGCTTATGCTGCTACCTCTTTCCACCAGTAAATTTGCCTGCGCGCCCGCAGGAATCCAAAGCAGATTGTCCCTGCTAATCTTATTGTCTCCATGGCTTCCTCCTTCCTGCCCTCGGAAACAAGCCTTGTTCATGGGCGCCTGTTGCCTCTCTGTGAACGCTCCGTCAACGTAACTCAATGAGAGCCTAACGACGTATTATCGCTCTCCTGCCCTTTCTCCAGCGCATCCGAAGTCGTTTCCGAATCGACGTTGCATTCGGACTCTTTACAAGTTGATATCGTAGGAAGTTTGGCAGTCGAACCTAAAGACGCATTATCGCCTGCCAAGTTCACACCTCCACGGTCAACTGCTCGTGCCCTCGACTGAACTTCCCCTTGTGGTTCCCGGCAGGCTAATACTTCTCGTTTCCCGCGGAACAGGCGGCAGCGAGGTTTACTCGTGGCTGTATTATCTTGAAATAAATTGAAAAGCCTAACCTGCTGCTCGCATGTCCGCCTAGAAGAACCTCTTGGCTCCGAGTTCCCGGGAGCAATATACCTCAAAAACAACCAATAGAACGACGCTTTTCCGCGTGACGTCATCACAAAAAGCATGTGCTGCCCGTTCGTTCACTTCGCTGCCTCGCTCTCCCCCATATGACTTGAAATACTTCGAAAAACGAAAGTTGTTTAATCAAAATACTCACGTGAATACGTACCGTGTATTCTGCTGATTGATGACTGCAAGGGCAGTCGAAATGCGCAGGCGGGTTATTAATATTTAATCTGGACAAGAGGTTGTGTTTTTTTCTGTCTTTATATTTATCCACAGTTACTCGGTTTTTCCAAAAATACTCACGTACTAAACTGCTTTTACAAAAGATTTTGAAAGTCAGATTTTAAGAGAATCATCTTAAGCCTAAAAAAACAAGATGCTTCATATTAAGAAAATTCAATTGAACACACAGTTTCATCAGCTTGAGGTGGAAATTATACATGAACTACTTATACATAATACAGGGCAAGTCAAAAGTCTGTTACCCCCCATACAATTTCAAAACGAGTGGAGATACAACAAACTTGTTGCAGGCAACAGATAGGAAGTTAAGTAAGGGATAAACAATGGTGGTGTCAAATTTGACCTTTGACCTCGAATTTTGCACCTTGCAAATTGTAACTTTGTAACCGTTAAAGGTAGAGAACAATTTTAGACAAATTACCAACTGTACATTTGTAAAGCTCAAAACGCTGATTTTAACAAAAAAAAAAAGAAAGAAAATAAAAAAAGATTTAAAATAAAGACTACAGCTGGCTTGGTTGCCGAGAGCGTTAAGGCGCAGATCTTGCCGCTTTCGCCGAGGGAATAAATGCTTGTGTAAGATACACATCATTTCCACCGCTTCCCTGTGCACTGCCATCAAGAACTGAAAGCATAGGATTATGATAAAAGTATGGAATCTCGCAACTGGCTTCTATGTTGTGTTGAAGAAACTCCTAGTTTTGTTAACTATATTCTGTGGTCAGACGAGGCACTGTTTTCCAGAAGTGGAGTAGTACCAAACAAAACCTTTATTACTGGACAGAGGTGAACCTCCAATGGCTGCGAGATGCAACACATCAGCAGAAGCAGAGAATAAATGTGTTGTGTGGACTATAGAATGGCATCATGGTGGCACCTGTTTTCTACAATGGTTGTCTTGCAGGAAGGAGTAAGGTACACAGAAAAGATTTTGTATGGCTTCGTCTCAGACTTTTTAGACAACTTACTTTTAGTGCAGTTCCGCCGCATGTGGTTCTAGCATGATTATGCACCTCCATATACCGTTAAAATTTGATCGAATTCTAACGATAAGTTTTCCAATTACGCTTTCACCGCGTAACGCATGCTCACTTGTGAGTACTAACCAACATGTCTTACGATGTTGACTGCGGAACTCGGAAACTAGTCGTTAGAATTCTATCAAATTCTAACGATATACACAGTTGTATGTTCGCTATTATTTTCCCAAATTTCATCTTCCCAGATGTTATCCAACCTGAGTTATTAACTTGTTGATCTTGGTGGTGGCATTTTTATGTCTGTTCATATCTTAGTTCAAATTCGGACCCATGTTCATAGGAACGATTTTGCTCAGAATCATCCATACTACCTTCCCTAAACGATTGTACGTTGAGATTTGAATCATCCTGTATGTTGATTTTCCAAAAATTTTTTAAATATTTAATTTTTAATTTATTTCAATTAAAAATTCTGATGCACTTGGAAATGTTCCTAGCAACCTGAATCCAGAAAATTAGATATAGCAAGATCATTAAAAACTAAATCTTTGCTGTACGTAATAAATTTTTGTCATAAATTTTACAATTCATACTTGCAGGTATTTTGTAGTTTGCAATTGTTTCTCACTTTTGTTTGCAACTTACTATCACATTTCCATGTATTATAAATAAGCGTAATTTCAAATACTTATTTTTGTAGATCTTTACAGAGTGAATATAAAAACAACAAAAAATTAAGAAATTCAGTATAAAATAGTGTGTAATTAAAAAATTTTTTAATAGTCAGTTACTGTCTATCAATATGTGTGATAGACCTTATCAAGCTGATGAAACTGTGTTCAAATGAATTTTTTAATATGAAATGTTTTGTTTTTTAAAGCTTAATACGATTCTCTAAAATCTGACTTTCAAAAGCAGTTTAGTCCGTGAGTATTTTGTACGTATAACAAATTTCGTTCTTCGAGTGGATGGCGTAAGTCTTTAGGGAGCGAGCGAGGCAGCGAAGTGAACGAACGGGCAGCACATGCTTTGTGGTGACGTCACGCGGAGAAGCGTCGTTCTATTGGTTGCTTTTGAGGTATATTGCTTATTCTTGCTGCAAAAAGGAAATTCGCTTCCCGGGAAGATAGCCAGGACACGACCACTCCTTTATTTCATCCTTTCTCATCGATATCTCGACTTGCTCTCCCTGTCTCTCTCTCCTCCTTTCCAAGTCTCTCTCTCTCTCTCTTTCTCTCTCTCACTCGCTTTCCTATTGGCTCTTTCCCCGTCTCTCTTCTAATCACTGTTATCTATTCAATCTCCTTCCTTCTCTCTCCAAATTTTTTCTGTCTTTTTCCCTTAGCATGCGACGCTTTATCTTTCGAGACGCACGGCGCTCTCTCCTCTGGACCTCTCTCCTATCTCCTGTCGTCCCTTCCTTGTCCGTCTCTACTCTAACACCTGCTATTGCGCCAATCTCCTGTCTTCTCTTTCTACCTCCTTTATGCTGGGTGCCCCAGAGACAAAGAGACTGGCAGTGACCTCCCCTCTAGTATAGTGGCTAGAAGAAATAGTGTGTCCATTGCCGCTGATTTCGTGTCATCATGACTGATGACACCGCCAGATGGCACGACAATCTAATGCGCCGACAATTACTCTATAATGCATGGGATTCAATGTAAGTTTAACAGCACGAACGCTTTAAAAATACTTGTTTAATAAAATAAAATAAGATTGTAAACTTGAAATAATATCCAGATAAACCTAATTAATGAATTTCAAAGCAGTATTCGTTTTATTTATTATTTATTCGAATAGCTGTTGTTACAAAAAGTTAAGCGCAGAAAAGCGTAATGGAAAGTGTAATGGTTTTTAAATTGAAATGTTCTTTTTATATTTTACAATTTTTCATAATTTATAATTATGTTTTCTGTGATTTTATAAATTATGTTTTTACAATAATATTGTTAATTCCTCATTTTGTTTTTAACTTTTTTTTTACGATATAATTACAAAACCTATATAATGGGTGATTAGTATTTTTATTATTATCATTTTACATATGGTAACTAAATAAAATAAAATATGCAATAAATAAATATTATAACGAAAAACATTCGCGAAACTGAGGGGCTTTTACAGGAAAATGCCCTGCTATCTGTCTCTTATTACCTTATAATAATGTTTGAAATAAGTTGAGCACATACTAGCATTCAAAATGAAACTGATTTTATTGGGTACGTCTTAGCTTTAAAAGTTTACTTTTCTCACGTTTTGCACTTTTTTCTTTATTTAGTGTTTTTACTAAACAGTGCAAGCGCGTAAGAACGTAGAACTTTATAATACTATTTGTTACTGCAGTGTTATGGAGATTGCATCCAACAGGGTTTATACGTTTCATAGACAAACATTTTGCAATGTCATTTAGCATATCTGAATGCAATTCCGTTTCACTGCAACACAGTGTGAATGCATCTTCCAATTTCAAAATTAAATCAAATAATTCGGCAGATGGATACAACAGCTGTCCAAAGAAATCCAAGTGTTGCGTTACTTCTGCTACGTTATTGTTTACCACCGAAGTGCCGATAGTACCGATATTTGATTCATCTCTTGATGTTAAGAGTTTTGTGTAACAACTTTCACAGCAGGTCTTGTAGATATGTTTTCTTGCAACGTAACCGCTAATGTAATATACAAGTCTACTGTCACTGCTTCTAGTTATGTAGTTATGATCTGGTACCTGTACCAAATATAAGCTCGCTTCAGAGAGCTGTCCAATATCCAAGAGCTCATCAACTGTACTGTGAATACATTTTGCCTTATCAATGTCAGGTACGTTAATAAATGAATTCAGAACAGCAGCTGCGACATTACCAGACTGTGGCTATCTTGCAAGGTTATAAAAGCTAAGACAATTTACAATTGACAGAAATTCTGCAGGTGTAGGATGATCATTGCATCCAGATGACTGTCTAATTATTCCAAACAAATTCTCTATACAGTCCTGGCTTAAACGAGAAGTTAACAAGAACTTATAGCCAACTTCTTTGGTTAGATACTGCAGCAAGGAGATTGTTGCATCATGCGTGACGTGCAAGCCAACTGAAGTACTGCTGGTTAAATATCCATCTTTTGGAGCTTCATTTTTCCAGGTTTGTAGATACTGGATGAAATTCAGAATTGTCTTGTATGCAGGACTATTAAGTTTCAAACCATCTTTTGGGATTCTAGATGTCATGATTTTAATTAGATCTTTAAAAGTTGAGATAAATGACACTAATGGTGTACTGTCTCCAAACTGTTTTTCGATTTCTGATTTGTATACATACAATCCCTTGAGAACTTCATTACTGAACAGTGCAAAGGCTAAATTTACTCTCATTTTCTCAAAGCTAATAGGATTGATATGCGACTTTGAAATTTTAGGCATAGCTTTTAGTCCGTAATCATGAGTTCTGTTATCAAGTTTCCATGCAGCTGCAATATGGTCAATGAGAATTTCCCTGTCCGGAAGAGTATACCCGGTATTCACAAACTTATTCCGTACACATTTGATCAAATGAGGAAAATCGGAAACAAAAAAAAAGCTTTCTGTTAGAGTCAATAGGATGTTGTATACTGCTCTTCACGTTGCCATTTTTTATGCCATTGCCAAAATTTTTCCACATGGATCTGTTCCATGATGCACCATCGCACATCACAAAATCTACAAATAACCCACTGTTCTCTAACAAAATAACTGATTCTATAATCAACTTTGTCAGTAATTCACCAGAAATGTTACCTCGGGTCACAAACACACCAATAATTTGGCTCCAATTGCCAACGAAGGGTTGAAACATAATCACCATCCCATGATCAGCAGGGACAATTTTTTTGTTAGACGGCGTAAATGGTCCCAAGTCAACAAATCCTTCGATCTTCCCAGTGGACTTGACGTTGAAACACTCCGAGAGTTTCATTTCATCTATAATAATCCCTCCATGGCGTTGGAAACTATCTAAATCACTACATTTTTCTTTAAGAACTGATAAAATTTTTTTATTGAATCCAAATCCACTGTGATATTGTGAAATGTATTTTTTAAGTACCTTTATACCAGGAATCGTAATGATATTATTTTCCCGGATATGCCTGTATAATTTTGGACTCTTCATTTTCATTAAAATACATTCCAGAACCCATTCCTTATTGTATCCCATTCCATTGGTTGTTTTACTTTTAGCAGCTTTGAAGCACTGTCGCACACACAATTGCTGTTTATGTGGCAATTTCATTATTTTCTCTTCAATTTCATTCTCCTTGTTCTTGCTTGCTTCAGCTTTTAGTTTGTCTATATCACTTGCAAGGTGGACAATTTTTTTTCTTTACCGAAAAATCCTAACTGCATTAAAGTTCTTTTTTTATCATCAAAAATCGATGAAGAAGACCGACTGTATTTTTTCTTTTCCTGGCTCTTTGATTCTGCAGCAGCTTTCTCAAATATTTACAAGCGATGCATTTGTCACTATGTTCAACCTTGCCAGTGCACTTTTCATGAAAGATAGAATCTCCATAATAAGAGCTAGATTTTATGGTGCTACAGATAGTGTGTTCAAATTCTGCCTTGCTACCTGCTCCTTGACATAAACGCGCATTTTCCGTTTCCTGCAAAATAGTTTTGCACTCTTGCAAAGACTGAACAACTATATTTTTAATTTCCACATTTCTTGCAAATATTTTGACTGAAATACACGAATTTTCAGTTTCTTCAAACATAACGAACTTAAGAACCACAAACTCATTTGAACTCGTTAGTATGCATTTGCTAAAACCTAATGTTTTTTCATCAAGTTCATGCCTGGCCCAATAATGGGTGTTAAAATCCAACTTGTTTAAGATCTCAATAAATCCAGTAGGCAAGTTTGATAAATTTTCCGATTCCGTATCACAGCTTTCCTCGATCGCATTATAAGTCGCTACTCGTTTCTTCGCCGAAGGTTCAGACTGATCTCTTCCTATTGTCGAATTTATGCTCTTTCTTTTTTTGGGAGAGGTTTTTGTAAAGCGAGGATCCAAATTCGGAAATATTGTTGGTACTGCATCTTCGTATAACATGGGTTTTCCTCGAGGAAGTTTTACGATTTCATTGCCAATTGTGTGCGTGTAATCACGAATAACGTACTCTTGTTTAAAATGAAGTTCACAAACAGAACATGATGAATCGAGTTTTATGTCCTTACGCGGTATGAGGCGATTCCACGTTTCAATCTGATGCTTAGGAACCGAAAAAATAGCTATCTTTTCACAATCTGCTTTTTTCCTGTTGCCTGTTTTACATCCATGTACGAAACACTGTCTTTGTCGTGATTGTTTCACGGATTTTTGTTCCATTTTAAACAAATTTTAATTTAGTCACATAACGAAATAGTTTCACAAATTTGTCATCCATTTTTATTGTATATAAAACGGTTATATCTAGGACGATTAATACTCGTATTATTAGTATTAATCGTCCTAGATTATATTATTAGATTATTATATTTTACATTTTAATTTAGAGACTCGTAACGAAACGGTAAAGCAAATGTAAACCAACCGAGAAATGAGAAAAATGGCTATTCGATTAAATAATAAATAAAACTAATACTGCTTTGAAATTCATATAATTTGATTTGTTTGCATATTATTTCAAATTTACAATCGTATTTTATTTTATTAAACAAGTATTTTTAAAGCGTTAATGCTCTGAAACTTACATTGAATGCCATGCATTATAGAGTAATTGTCGGCGCATTCGATACTCATGCCATCTGGCGGTATCATCAGTCATCATTACACTCTCATAGCTGCATTTTGTATTCAATGGACACACTATTTCTTCTAGCCAGTGTACCTCTAGTGGTGCCTTCGCACCGCCATATCGGGATTGGCAAGAAACAGCTGATCGCCGTAGGCAATACATGTGAATCAATCGCAAACATTTATTTTTTCTAATATCTACCTAAAGACCGGTTTCCATTTAGCGTCGGTTCAGCGTCCTTTTTGCTTCGGCGTCCTTTTTTGCAATCGTCGCCTGTGAGACGCGCCCTGATTAGCACGCGAGCGCGTTCGTTTTCCATTTAGCGACTTTCAACCGTTATCCTGAATCTGGTCTGATCTGATTGGTCGAGTCGCTGCAAACGATTGTCGCTCTCTCAAGGTGATGGAAAAAGAAGATATCAACCACTCCGGTCTAGTTCACGCTTTGAATTTATTACTATATCATTTTTACTTAATAAATAAACGATTCACGAAATTTTATAACCTGTTTATTAATAAATTCACCAGAGAAAAGTCGCGAAAACCCGTGTCGGCGAACAGCAGCTACGGCAGCCATGATTCTCCATCTGAATCGGCGAAGATAACTACCCAGAATCCATAGCGAAGTAGATCGCACCTGATTGGCTAGATCAAAAAGATGACTGAAAAAGACGCCTAAAAATCTAGCCGTGCCAGATCTTGAAACGACGCGTAACCGACGCCGGACCGACGCCGAACCGACGCAGACGCTTAACAGACGCTAATTGGAAAACAAATGCGTTTTTCAAAAATTCCAAAAAAAGACGCAGACGCCTAACCTACGCCGAACCGACGCTAAATGGAAACTGGCCTTAAGATATCTCGATGAATTTATTATGGAACCACCAGAAAAACTTGCTCTATTAAACAAAACAATAATCATTCAAATCGGCACATCTGATAAAAAGTTATTTGATGATAAATAAAGTTATTTTTAAACATAAATTTAAAAAAAAATAGTTTAAATGAAAAAGGAGGAAGATATTATATTAAACAATTAACTAGGAAAATTCTCCTCTATAAATTATAATTTTAAAGTAAATAAAATAAAATATACAGATTACATCAAATTACCTTTGATATGGAGTATAATAATAACTCACCGGGCCATACTAAGGTTACTTTCTCTTGCCTCTCTTCTTATT
>JAHWFO010078853.1:922543-933689 GCA_023313115.1 Rhysida immarginata | reverse complement strand
AAATTACCTTTGATATGGAGTATAATAATAACTCACCGGGCCATATTAAGGTTACTTTCTCTTGCCTCTCTTCTTATTTCGATCTGTATCTGTTTTTTTGTTTTTTGTTTTTTTTTTATAATTTATATTAAAAAGCAATTAATTTACGAAAATTCTCCTTTATAAATTCCTTTATTTAAGGTAAATAAAATAAAATATACATATCAATAATAATTTGGATTATAATTAATGAACTGTATATTTTATTTTATTTACTTTAAAATTATAATTTATAAATGAGAATTTTCGTAAATTAATTGGTTTTTAATAAAAATATAAAGAAAAAAGCAAAAAACAGATACAGATCGAAATGAGAACAGACAAGCGAAAGTAACCTCCCCCTCCCCCTTTTAAAATAACCCTCATAGTTGTTCTGGCGCGAATCTATTGTTTCATAATTTATGAAAGAAAAAACATGCCTGTCAGTTGTTGTGCATATAATTGCACAAATCGTTTTTTAAAAGGATCCAATATTTCATTTCACAAGTAATCATGTGTATTAATAATATGTTAATAGTTTATTACAATATGTGGATTATTAAACTGATTATTATCAGCGCCAAGTGAAAGTAATTACTTGTCACTGGTCCAATTATTTTATTCAACTGAGAATTATTTCTTCCTCTTTTTTGTTTAAAAAAAAAATTGAGTACTTTTTAAAAGTATTTTAGGTTATCAGATTTTCTATTAATTTAAAATTTTAAAATCAATTAGCTAAAATTTGATAAATTATGTTAGGTTTGTTTATCAATAGTAAGAAACACTTTTAAAATATCTTCCCAGTTTAAATGTTCTGACTTTATCAACATTCCATTATTGTCAGATAAACAAAAATTAAAATGATATTTTTTTTATTTTCTTAAAATAATTTTGTGATACAGCTTGTTAAATTTTTTAAAGTATAAACATCTAATTGATATTTCAATAAAGATAAGTATTGTGATAAACATTTTTATTGTGATGAATGCATTAAAAAAAACAACTGTCACTCAATAAATGAGCACCAAGCTCGTATAACCAGGTATAATATTTGCACAATAGATTTCCAAAGGATGACATTCTTCGTAAAAAGTGGATACATCTTATTAGGCGTAAGAATTGGAAACCAAACTCTTATTCTTCAATTTTCTTCATCTATGTTTTCACTTGTCTCTGGCTAAGCCTCCATTATTACAATAACGATAGGAGTTGCGAGTTGTAGGCGCTCTTTTAAAAATTCGTAAGGCATTGAATCAGCTATTGAAAGTCATTAAAAGTATACGTTATCGTTAGTTAATGCAATAAAGTTTTTTTAAAAAAATCAGAAAACAGGTTACGCTTACTAATACCTCTTGAAGTCATCTACAAAAACAGCTGAAATAACATTGAGAACATACGCCACCTTACGTTTTTGCCATTCCCATAATGGAGATCGCTGCACTTCCGGTGGCACCAGTAGCGCTCAGCAAAATGAATAGGGCACTGCCAGTCTCTTACTTTCATTTGTCTCTGGGGTGCCCACTTAGCGTGACGATCGCGCGACTCTATCGCTTTCGCGGCAATTCTAGTTATATGCGCATGCGCAACAAACGCCAGGCGATCAATTCGCTTCTCGGTGCCCACTTGGCGCGACGGCCGCGTGACTGAATGCGCATGCGCTATCTAAGCGATTATTTCCCACTTCAAGATTTCGTGCTTCCACAATCGACATGGACGAGAATGAGTTATTTATTTTTGGAATGCTTAGCTATTTGCATATTTTGCAAGGGTTAGCAAAAAAATGAACTCTTTGTCGCAAAAAAAGAAGGAAAAAAAGGTTTGCGGCGTTACTGGGTTCATCCTATTTTGAGAAGAAGATCAGAACTTGGTTTATCTAATACCCTAGTATCTGAATTGTCTCTTGACGGTGAACTATATCAGAAGTACAATTTTCTACTCTCTAGATCATATGTACTATACACATTACATATCATATGCACCTGTTTATTATTTTGAAGTTTTTTTGCGGATCTCGCCAACATTGTTTGAATTTTTGTTGGCCAAAATCGGACCCTTCATTGCCAAACAAGACACAAGAATGCGATGTGCAATTCCAGCGGCCACTAGACTTCATCTCACATTACGGTAGGTCTATATACCTGTTCCTTTCTGTGAATAAGTTGATTGTTATTATATTGAAACAACCTTTCCTTTCCGTTAAAGGTTTCTTGCTACAGGAGAGGACTTCAACTCCTTGCATTTCCAATTTAGAATAGGAAGAACAACAGTTGGAAAAATCATTAAGGAAACATGCATGATGGTTTGGAAAATCTTAGGTCCTTTACATGTGAGGTTTCCTCATAATAACATTGAATGGTTGAAAATGCTACTGATTTTCAAACCAAGTGGCAACTGCCACACTGCTTAGGTACAATTGATGGAAAGCACATACGAATGCAGAAGCCAAATAATTCATCATCTATGAAGTTTAATTATAAGAAGTTTTTCAGTAAAGTACTATGTGCAGTTGTTGATGCTAATTATAAATTTATATTTGTAAATGTTGGAAGTTATGGCAGTGAGGGCGAATCAGGAATATTACACAAAAGTAGATTTGGACAAATTCTTTAAAATTACCAGAATCTCAAAATTTACCTAATGCCAACATAAATTTTCTTTTTTTTTCATGGGTGACCAGGCTTTTCCTTTTCATACCCAGTTATTGAGACCTTACAAAGGAAAATCATTGTCTCAAAACCAAAAAGTGTTTAATTACAGACTGTTTAGCAAATCGTTTTAGATCACTTAGAACAGACTTGCATGCATCAGAAATAACAAATGATTTTATTGTTTTATCTGCAAATATTTTGCATAATCTTATTGATACCAGCCACAGTAATTATTGCCCTACTCAGTTATTGGACCATGAAAATGGAATACATGAACCAATCAGTGGAGCCTGGAGAGAAGATCATTTATCCTGTTTTCATAACCTGTCTGCACACTGTTCTTCAAACTCTACAAGATCTGCAACAGAAAGCAGAGATTCCTTAGCTTTGTATTTCATGACAAATTTTTGTGTAAATTGGCAAGACCAAGCTGTATCTAATGGGTATTACATGTAAATAAAGGTGTATCTAGCATTACTAACTGTTGAATGACCACTATTTTTTTTAATTGTAAAACAGAGAATTTATTCTAAAAATTCATTTTTTTTCTTCCATGTAATTTAATACAGACAGAATAAATTTTTTCCTGGTTTTCTTAGGGATCTCCTTCACAATATCCTTCGCTAAGTAGATGAACCCAGCAACGTCCTCCTCCTCAACTCTCTTCCTTGAGTTTGAACACATAAAATTAACCAAGGCTCCAGACACATCCCCGATAGACTTTTCAATTCCAGATTCAGATGGCTAGATTTCATATAAAAAAGAAACCGTAAATAAAAATACAAAATAAAAAATACGTATACGATAATGTTTTCATTTACTGATTACCAAATGATGTTGTGTATGTGGAGATAATAACTCTGGCTCTTCAATGGACAATCCAGGTGAAGGGGTCGTTGAAGGGCTTGAATTGTTACACTCCTCTTCAAATATGTTGTCATAAGTACTAAAATTTGAAGCCATATCAGCACTGCAGGCTATTTTTGTTAATTTTAATTTATTATATATATTTGAAAACCTGGTGTTGACATTCTGTGAGCATCCCAGGAAGCTATTTACAGCATCCCAAAAAAACCATGATTCGACATAAGTGCCAGCTTGAATTGCAGCTGATCCAGTTGGCATTTCTCTTGCTTTTTTCCGTCTGTTGTAGGTATCTCGTATACCTTTCCATTTATTTTTAACAGTCTCAACTTAAAAAAAATGTTTTCATGTATATAATATGTATATGAATTTTAATTATTAACATATTGGTTATATTTAATTTAAATATATATAATGTTTCATATTGTACGGCACTGATGAGGATGCTCTAATAAGATCGAAAATTAGTTTTGCTATTAAAAAATTTAGTATTGGCCCAGAAATGTGAATGTGAAACATTATCAATTGTCAATGTCAAGTGTGATTATGAATTTATTATATTTTTACCGTTTCGTCCGCAATTCGTTGCTATTATCTCCCACAGCTCCTGCTTTTGCCTATCGTTTTTATAATCGGCATACTTTTGTCATACAGAATTGGAAATTTCTTGATATCTTCAATCAAATTTTCCGTAGCGATATCCGACCATCTCGAAGTAGGTGCCGCCATGATTGCATGTGCCACGTGATTCCAAACTGTTTTCTGATTGGGTGCGATGGAGTCGCGTGATCGAAAAGCTCTGGCATGCAGAGCTTTTCAATCGCCTCAGACGGGCCACAAATCGCCCTCGTGACGTCACTCTGCGCCTGCGTGCTTCACAAAGCAATAGTATCGCGCGATCGTCGCGCTAAATGGGCACCCAGCATAACTCTTTTCTTTCAAGACGCATGGCTCTCTCCCATCCGGACTTCTCTTAGCTCTTGTCGTTGCTTACTTTTTCTATCCTTCGTTCTCTTGCCCCCTCCTTCACAAACCGGGATTTGGATGGAGCTCATTCCATTTCCCTCCAAATTTTGTGATACAATCCCTGGGGCCCATTCACAAGAACTTGGGATTTGTGACGCTATTTTATTTTCCTTCAAACACCTACGCCTTGACTGCCTTCTCCCAACAGCAAATCTTCTCGTCGCCTATTGTCCAAATTTGCCTTCATACCTGCTTTCAGCCCTTGGGAACTTTTCCTTTGCTTATCCCCTTGATTACTATTATATGTAAGGGTATCTTTGGAAGGTCCTTTTTTGTCAGATATCCGGAGTTCGAGTCCCCCTTTGTCCTCGAATAATTTCTATGTTTCCAATCCGTTTTACTCCTACTTTGCGCTTGTCGCAATCTTACATTATCCTTTACCCCTCTGTTTCTCTGTCTACTCTTACGCTTATTTTTATCTACTTTATTTCGACAACTTATTAATTTCCTCATTGCCCTCATCCTTTGAGGGTACTATATGATTCGGTGCCCTACTCGCCTTCGCAGTATTTACAAGCTTTTTTGATCTTTCGTAACCATTGATATATCCGTAACCTTTATTTCCGGCTTCCTCAAAAACGCCCTTTGTGTTATAAAAGCATCTGCTTCTTGTGATTATGCGTGCTTTCAAACGACCACCTTCTTTGAACCTTGTTAGTTGCTTATCCTCAGTGTCACTTTTTACTTTCTGCTCTAACCCTATTACTTTTCTAGTTAACTCCGTAACCGTTACCTGCAACTGGCTAATTCGTCTAATTATTACTTCATATTCCTCTTTCTGCAATATAACCTTCTCCTCTCTATTACCTTTTACATTATCCCTAACTATCTCCTCTTTAACTACTATTTGTTGATCACTCCCAGCAATTTCGCTCTCCTTTGTTTCAACAACCTGCTTACAATTCCAACTAGCTATTTCATGCCCTTCTTCGCGCGATTCTATTATCATTCTTATCTCATTCTGTGCTATATTATTCTGGCCTGGTAATTTATCAATTTTACCTATTCCTACCTTGTGCTCAGAACAATTGACCCCTTGATATAGCCCTAACGAACGCTTTTCATTCTCCACGGCTTCTGGAGCGCACTGCTCGGTCACTCCATGGCCACCCTTTTATGAGCGCACTCCTACTGCCTTTGGTTTGATCTATCACCCTAACCTGGCGACTAAGCTGAGCCGGCTTTAACATATTCTCCCAGCCTATTAACTCGTTGCTAAACATGCAAAGCTTCCTAACCGCTTCGCCTGACAATTGCTCAGCCCTGGAAACTTGGATATAACCCTTAATTCTTTGCTGGCAGCTTTCTAAATTTCGGACAGCTAATTCCAAAGTTTCCTTTCTTACCTTTCGTAACCAACTGTCTGACTGGTATTTTATCTACCAGATCTTCCAAGGCATTAACTAGCAGTTGCTCATCTATCAACCCTGTTGCATGGGCCACCGATAATGCCACTGTCTGCCTTATCAAACCAATATGCCCACTTTTCTTAATAACTTCCATTACATTATTTACCCGCCTTAAATTATTTAACCCTCTATCTTTTATACTGCCATTTTGACTATTGGTCACTGATTCCTTATTTTCCATTTTATCCTTAGCATTGACTAACTTTTTAGTTTTTACACCTACGCGAGTTCTTATTTTATCAACTGCCAATATCTCTACGCAATCGTTCTGGTTCGATTTTGCTACCGATACTGAATTCTGATCGAAGAACTCCTCGTTGGGCTCTTCTAGTACTAGCAAACCTTCTCTTACCATTAGTTTTTCTACTAACTCAGTTGCTTGCTCTAGAGTACCCGGTCTACTTCTTCTTACCTCCTCTTTTACTATTGGAGAAAACATATTTATATAAACGCCTATCTCAATGTTTTGACTCCATCCCTCTATGTTATGGTAAATTTTCTTAACATTATCGTTAAAAACTCTAATAGTTTTTCCATTTTCTACTTTAAACTTTAACCTTCTTAACCCGTCCTTAAACACTTTTTGGTCCTTATCTTTCCCCATCTCTAATCCTTAACCTAATAAACACTTACAGTTTATCTTGTTACAACCAGCTGCCCAACCCCACGCACAGGATTGCCAAAGCCTTTCCTTCACTACGCTGCCTAGCGCCACCAGCAAAACCAGATTAATCCTACAGCCACACGTGACGTTGATTGGACCCAGCTGCCTATGGGGAAAATGAAAAAAAAAATTTAAGCACCAGAGTCAACAACCATAAAAACTTGTTCATACAATTCTTCAATTTGTGGAAACGTTATTTTTTTTAACACAACTACCGTTTTGTAGTTCTAAATATTGCCGCTACTGTCAATTGGCGCGCTACTACCAAACCGTCAGTGTGACTGAACGGTGGGGAAATGTGGGGTTTAAATAAGATAGCAAAGTTGGCATTGAAGAATTATTTTTATTAACAAGCTTTTAGAAATAGGTAGATAACAAAATTAAAAATGATCAAATAATCATTAGATGCTTATCTGCGTAGCTGAATGATTACAACAATTGCCGGATATAATTATTATTCATGGCATCAATAAACAGAACTTTCAGTTTACTCAAAAACCAACAACAGAAAGATATTATCCATTGAAGGGAACTCGGCAACTGCCCTGGTCCCTTAAGCATTCAACAGAAAATTTAACGTTAATTATGATTAACAAGATTGGCTTTCGCCTCCAGAATTAATTTGACAATGAATACAGGAATATTTGCTTCGACGTCGTTCCTCTTTCAAACGTCCATAAAAGCTATTCCAACCAGCTTCTCGGAGCGCCTATCTTTTCTCCAAACCAACAGTGAACCGGTCGCGTAATCCTTTTGGCGGGAGGATTACCGGAACCCGAATGGTTAAGTGATCTTCTCTGAAGAGCGACGCAATGGGATGCACTACCAGAACAAAATAAAGATAAATGAGCATTAATTAAATTGCTATATGGTACGCGCGCCTAACGGACTATGCCAGGTAATGCGTCTAGCAATAGTAATGACAATATCGACACAATGTTCAGAATCCTAGCACTAATCAAGGTTGGCTCCAAAGAAGGCTCACCTTCGTAAGTAAAATTAAGAGCTTCGCAACGCGCTACGCAACCTTCACCGGTGATATGCGCGCTTACGCTACTACCTCTTTCCACCAGTAAATTTGCCTGCTCGCCCACAGGATTCCAAAGCAGATCTTATTGTCTCCACAGGATTCCAATAAAGAGATCTTATTGTCTCCATGGCTTCCTCCTTCCTGCCCTCAGAAACAAGCCTTGTTCATGGGCGCCTGCTGCCTCTCAGTGAACGCTCCGTCAACGTAACTCAATGAGAGCGTAGAACCTTTGGCGTTTAGGCCTAACGACGTATTATCGCTCTCCTGCCCTTTCTCCAGCGCATCCGAAGTCGTTTCCGAATCGACGTTGCATTCGGACTCTTTACTAGCAGACAGCGTAGGAAGTGTGGCAGTCGAACCTAACGACGCGGTATCGCCTGCCAAGTTCACACCTCCACGGACAACTGCTCGTATCCTCGACTGAACTTCCCCTTGTGGTTCCGGGAGGCTTATACTTCTCGTTTCCCGCGGAACACGCGGCAGTGAGGTTTATTCGTGACTTTATTATCTTGAAATAAATTGAAAAGCCTAACCTGCTGCTCGCATGCCCGCCTAGAAGAACCTCTTGGCTCCGAGTTCCCAGGAAGATAGCTAGGACACGACCACTCCTTTATTTCATCCTTTCTCATCTATATCTCGACTTGCTCTCCCTGTCTCTGTCTCTCTCTACTCCTTTCCAAGTCACTCTCTCTCTCTCTCTCTCTCACTCGCTTTCCTATTGGCTCTTTCTGCGTCTCTCTTCTAATCACTCTTATCTGGCCAATCTCCTTCCTTCTCTCTCCAAATCTTTTCTGTCTTTTTCCCTTAGCATACGACGCTTTATCTTTCAAGACGCACGGCGCTCTCTCCTCTGGACCTCTCCTATCGGAAAGTGTTAGTTCATTCCGTCCAGAAGGCGATGACGTCATCTCTGAGCGGGCGGCAGCGCGCGCATGCATCAAGTTGCTCAATGCTCCCTCTCAGCTCTGCTCAGAGGAGGAGATAAGAAGCAAGGAGCTCCGTTCAAAAGTGAGAGTGTGTGGAGTTCAGAAGTGAGAGTTTGTGGAGTTTAGTATCTAAAATACTATCCTATAAATAACTATTTTACCATAAACATGTTTAATAGATTAAACTAATCCTATTGTATATGATGTATTAGTAAAGTTTCCCTTTTCTGTTTTGAGTGTGAAGAGTTTTATCCTTCGAGCGAGCGAAGATTCCATCTGTACAAGGATAGATCCCCCCCCCCCTCTCTCATCTGTTCGAAAAAAAATTCTGTCTGTGCCTAAGCATTCTTGAGTTTTAAGGGTTTTTTAAGCCCCTTTCCCCCAAACATTTTGTTTCATTTTTTTTTCTCTTTTCATGTCAAAGTGGGAGGCCTGTGGGAATATACCGTTCAACCATTTCAATTTATTTTGACACGCTTTTCTTTAACTTGACATCTCTGTTTGTTTGGGTGGAATTTTGTAATCCATATTAAAGTTACTTCCTATTAACCGACTGACTCTAAATTTTACACACTTACTTACTCTTGATGACAATACATGAATCAATTAAAAAATCTACTAAATAATTGATTAATTAGTGGCAATTAATTAATTTAATATTTATATGAAAACTTTACTAATAGATGGGGTTAAAGTGTGTTTTTAACAATTAAAGTTATTTAAAGTTTTTATTAAAAAAAAAAGCCCGCAATAACAGTTTTTATTAATTCACCATTTGAAGAACTTCTGAAGACAGATGAGGGTGATAGATGAGGCATTCCGTTTAAACATCAGTTTGTTCAGAAATTTAGTATCCAATGTATTATCCAATGAATAACTACTTTACCATAAGCGTGGTTATTAGATTAACCTAATCCTAACGTATACTTGTGTATTTTACTGACAAGATTATCCGTTTTTAACGCGGAGAAAATTTGAGTTATATAAGCAACAAGGTGATATGCCCGGCGTTGCTCGGTCTGTTTGATTAAATTTTGATGGCGTTTCCTGGTGCCATCTCTTGAGGAAACAAACAAACATAAATTAAGATATATTATATTTACCCCACCCCATCCCTTTGGGGACATATAAACCTTACTCTGAACCTAACGAACATATGGTGCAAATATGAGCTCAATCGGATAAGTGGTTCAAAAGTTTTTAGAAAATTTACAGACGCACCCTGAACCTGAATTTTTATATATAAAGATTTATTAATTGTGCTGAATATGAGCAAATAAAATTAATATACATATGCAAAAAATGGCGATTATTCATTAAGTTTGCAAAGTGGTGACAATTATGTAAACACAAGCACTTTCAGGGCATACAAACACTGAATTGTTTTTATTATGAGGTAATTGATTCGAATCAAAAAAAAATATTTTCACTGATGCTTATTATTATTCTGAAAAACAAACTTTTTTTATTATAAAATTCATATGAGGATCAGATAAAAAAAATGTCTAAATTAATACAAAAACCCGTATTATAAAATACAAGATTAAAAATTTTTACTTTTCTTTATTTTAAGTTATGGGTTCAGCCAAGGTTAAGTTAAAACATTCCAATGGAACCAAGAAACTGGAGACTCAAATAAACTGAAAGAGACTCAAAGAAACTATGATGAAAACTAGTAACAGGAAAACTGAAGATCTTCAAATAGTGAATTCACTAATTATTATTGTGCTCTTTTTTTAATAAAAATACTAAAATAAAGTGTTTTTATTTCGGGGGATCGCTCTCGAAGGATAAAACTCGTCAGACTCAAAACAGAAAAAGGAATTTATTTCAGAAATCTTTACTAATACATCATATACAATACGATTAGTTTAATCTATTAAACACGCTTATAGTAAATAGTTTTTTATGGTAAAGTATTTTGGATACTAAAATCTACAAACTCTCACTTTTGAACGGAGCACCTCACTTATATCTCCTCTCCTCCTCGATGAGCTGAGCTGAGAGGGAGCAACTTGACGCGTCTTGACGCATGCGCGCGCTGCCGCTCAGGGATGACGTCATCGCCTTCTGGACGGAATGAACTAACCAGAGACAAATGAAGAAAGAGACTGGCAGTGACCTCCCCTCTAGTGGTGCCATCGCGCCGCCATTACGGGATTGGCAAGAAACGCTAATCGCCGGAGGCAATACATGTGAATCAATCACAAACAATTATTTTTTATAATATCTACCCAAGATATCTGGATGATTTTATTATGGGACCACCAGAAAAACTTGCTCTATTAAACAAAAAAATAATCATCCAAATCGGCCCATCTGATAAAAAGTTATTTGGTGATAAATAAAGTTATTCTTAAACATAATTTAAAAAAAAAAAAGTTTAAATGGAAAAAGAGGACGAGTTATATTAAACAATCAACTAGGAAAATTCTCGAGGATCCTTTATAAATTATAATTTGAAAGTTAATAAAAAACATATACAGTTCACTAATTATAATCCAAATTATTGTTGTTTAGTACGAGATGTACAAATTATAATCCCCCCTTCTAATAACTAA
>JAHWFO010078853.1:898612-922143 GCA_023313115.1 Rhysida immarginata | reverse complement strand
GAGTTGTAGGCGCTCTTTTAAAAATTCGTAAGGCATTGAATCAGCTATTGAAAGTCATTAAAAGTATACGTTATCGTTAGTTAATGCAATAAAGTTTTTTTAAAAAAATCAGAAAACAGGTTACGCTTACTAATACCTCTTGAAGTCATCTACAAAAACAGCTGAAATAACATCGAGAACAAACGCCACCTTAGGTTTCTGCCATTCTCTTAATGGCGATCGCTGCACTTCCGGTGGCACCAGTAGCGCTCAGCAAAATGAATAGGGCACTGCCAGTCTCTTACTTTCATTTGTGTCTGGAAATAACACTTTCCCTCCTCTATCTCCTGTCGTCCATTCCTTGCCCGTCTCTTCTCTTACACCTGCTATTGCGCCAATCTCCTGTCTTTTCTTTCTACCTCCTTTACTCTTTTCTTAGCTCTTGTCGTCTGCTTACTTTTTCTATCCTTCGTTCTCTTGCCCCCTCCTTCACAAACTGGGATTTGGATGGAGCTCATTCCATTTCCCTCCAAATTTTGTGACATATATGTTCTTTGCAAAACGGAATAAACAATCTGTACCTCGTAAGTTATCCATCTACTACAATTCTCACCCTCTATCCTTTACTAAAGCTTTTAAATTCTTAGGATTGCATATATCCCCGGATTTATCATGGAACGATCATATAAATGGTTTATCTAAGACTCTAAGTAAACGACTTGGCATAATCTCGCAGCAGCACTACCTTCCATCTAGAATATTGTTGCTATTATACAGTACACTGATACATTCAACTATCTGCTATGGAATACAATTTTGGGGCTCTACTTCTAAATTTAACTTAACAAAAATCCTACGCATCAAAAAAAGGGTTTCTTAGGATTCTACTGAAATTCCCAATACGATCTCATGTATCGCCGTACTTTGGAAGCTGTAAAATATTAACTATTTTTCAAATGTATATCCAACAATTACTAACGTTTACATTTAAAATTATTAATAGACATTTAATCGTTTCTAATCCCCCAACAACACAACATCAGCTAGATTTTCACACTTATTCCATCCGATTTGCTTTCTCAATAAGACGCCCAATAGTCTGTCGAAATTATCAAAACAACTGTGTTTCTGTTGCTGGTGTATATTGGTGGGGCCGTGTGCCTGAGCATCTGCAGCTAGCTCCAAACCCTGCTTCTTTTAAAAGAAATTTAAAGCTTTTTCTTAATACACTCAGCCACTCATCTTCCCTCTAATCCCAACCTTAAATAACTTTATTTTTTGCCAATTTATTACAATTGAGTATATATTTTTTGATGATAATTAAATTTATCTAATTTGATGATTTGCTACTTTATACATATATTATACATTCATTAATTAAACACTCCTGCTCTTCTAACGACTGATACTAATCCCCTATTTTTTATGTATTAAATATAAAAATATATTTTATTATGTATCCCTATTTATTTTATCTGTATGTGTATATATATGTATATATTTTTTTAAATTTCACTCTGTACTTATTGTAGTATTTCACCTTTGTAATTTGTATCATGGAGCCCCCTATGACCTAACATGTCGGTTTATCATCATACCGGTCTTAGACGAGCTCCGATGTATTATACATGTATTAATCAGTTTGGAATGACCGTGTAATGAATGAATATAACATACAATACATAATAGTCCAAATTGGAAAATGATACGTGGTTTAGTGGAACCATGATGGTCTATTGGAATGTTCAGTGCTACACTATGGCATATAATATATCACACAGCTTGGAATGAACGTGTAATGATTGATTATAATGCGTAATTCATGATTGTCGAAATGTTTTCAATGGTACGTGGTTTATTGGAACCATGATGATCTATTGTAACTTCAATGCTAGGCTAGGACATATAATATATATTAAACAGCTTGGAATAACGTGGAGTGAATGAATATAAAGTGAAATTCTTGATAGTCGAAATTGGTTTTATGGCACGTGGTTTAATGGAACCGTGATGGTCTATTGGAAACTTTAATGCTACACAATGGCATATATCACAGCTTGGAATGACGTGGAATAAATGAATATAAAGTGAAATTCATGATAATCGAAAAAGGTTATATGGCACGTGGTTGAGTGGGACCATTATGGTCTATTGGAACGTTCAATGCTAGGCCATGGCATGAAATATATCAAACAGCTTGGAATTAATGATTATCGTGGTTTACTGGTCAAAATTGGTTTAATGATACTTGGTTTAGTGGAATTCATGATTATCTATTAGAACTTTCAATGCTATGTTATGGCATGTAATATATCAAGCAATCAAGCAGGTTGGAATGACTTGTAATGAATGAATATATGTATAATATATAATGAATATACATAATATATATAAAAAGCGTAATGTAAGTATATTTGTCCGCTTTTAAAATGCAGTTTGGAAGTAATGTCACAAAGCATTGCGATGGTTTCAGGCTCCAGTATTCTCAATCATAAAAACAAGTTAAGAGGAAAAAGGTTTTATCAAACCAAGCTTTTATAATGTTTTATTTAGTGGCAACAATACAGCTTAATTTTGCAACAATAAATAATAGACACATTTACTCTCGCCATAACGAAATGTCCAATTGTTACAACAATCAATTCGTAGTAATGAGTTAGTACCATTAGAACAAGAACCAATGAACCGATTTGAAAATTTTTTTCATTATCATAAATTGTCATCGATTCTGCATAAGTGTGTCAAATTGCAGCTCCCTAGCTTGTCGGAAAGTTGGTTTAATATTGATTACAAGATTAGACCTAAACAACTAACACAGCAAAGTTAATAAAAGCTTATAAATCATCATATATAATAAAGTTAGTATCCGCCGTGTGTGTGTGCCAATGAAGGTATTCATTGGTCCAGATAACAATGTAATCATCATTGTTTCCATCTTGGATTTTAAGAATCAGTATTTTTTCGTTTGTTGAGCATAGTTCTCGATGAATACTGTGGACGCACGTTCAAACTAATGATGCCAACAACAATAAAGAATAATGAAGTCTTTATTGTTGCTGATGTCATTGCATTAAATCTTAGCCCACAAGAAGTAAGACTAAATCTCATTTCTTGTAGGCTAAGATTAAATAAACATTTAAGATATTTATTTTAATAAATAAATAAAAAAAGTCCAAAAAAAGTCCCTATAATTTTCAGCTTTTTTTAATGTTCATAATTATTTTCTTATACCTTACTGAATCGCTACCAGACATAGGTGCACGATGATAAGTGTGGACTCTTCAGGCAATTCTTTAGACATGTGCCTGTTTTATCGCGCTCATAGAAGGCTCGATCCAGTCTTTATTGTTGTTGACATCATTGCATAAAATTCTTTAGTCATGTCAGGGGTATTTGATGTGCTGTGCTTTTTTGTATTTGCTGTGTGGAGGGAGATTGGAAATTGTAAGTGTTTTAAATTTTTTTATTAGAATTTATAAATTTAAATTAAAAGCGTTTATTTCTACCATGTGTTCATTGTGGCCATGTGTTTCTATTAGACATCATTTTAAGAGTTTATCAGATTTTATTTCTGTAGCAAAATGAATTTCGAAAACAGCATATTAAATTAAATTTGCATTACATTTGCAATTTTATCATTTTTTGAATTTAAGAATTAAGAATTTTTGGAAATGCCTCCAAAGAAAAGAAGATGCAAGACTGAAGATCAAAGGTGCTACAATGGGGAAGGCACGCAACATGCAGGACACCAGAACCAGGAACTGGAAGACATTTTGCCAGCAATCAACGAAGAAAGAAATCTGCAACGAGAAAACAAGATTACGTGAAGCCAAACGAAGAGTATCAATGACGGAGACAGAAAAGGAAAGAGTACGAGTGCATAAGAGAGTTCATGAGGCACAACGAAGAGCCTCAATGACTGAAACTGAAAGAGAAAGAACACGGAAAAATGGCAGAAAGCTTGAGGCAAATCGCTGTGCATTCATGAACGAATCTCAACGAACAGAAGAGCAAATATCACGAAGAGTCCGTGAAATAAACCAACGTTACCAACACCGAACCAGGACAATGTGCAGTGCGCTTGCAAACCAAGAAGATTTCGATCGAACTTCTGTTTTGGGAAAGGATGTGGTGAAATATCGCCACATGCTTGGACCAATGAATGTTCAAAGTCAACACTGTAATTGTTACAAGTGGAAGATGGAAACCCCAACATGCTATTGTCAGAAAGGTGCAGTAAGTCTTCCTGCATTTGAGTCTCCACCAGAAGATCTTAAGAATTTATTTCAGGATCACGTTTTCATTGCATACAATATGGTATTTGCATTCACATCTCTAGGAGCTTCCTTCTCTAAGAACTTGCAGCTTGATGAAGACTTAGCAAATGGGAAAGATGGCATCTACACCTTCCGGATACAAGGAACCATGTGTCATCGTATTGGTTCACTACTTCCTCCACAGGACAGAAGACTTTCATTTGCACAGATTTATATCTACGACACTGATTTAGACATTGCAGCACATACTAGGTCCTCCATCATGGATGGTCTGGACCAAAACATAGTGACTACAATTGAACAAATTCTACACAAAGTAAATCAATTTGCACGTATGTGTCGGTCAGTTGGATTAGAAATTGGCACAAATGAAAACTTGCGGCTGCGGATATTTGAGTCTGTCAGAACAGATTTACGAAGATACAATTGTCCTACTTCAAACGAGGTGGCTGCACTCATAGTAGATGGCAATCAGGCCACTTGCGGTCGTGATTTGATCCTCCATAGACGAGGAACAGGATTGATGCGCATATTTGAAACATGGGCACAGTATGATCCCCTTCAGTACCCTTTGTTGTTTCCTCGTGGGGAACTTGGTTGGTGTACAAGACTGCCTTATTCCGATGGTCGTACACGCTTTGGCACCTCCAACGTCACTGCACGGGAGTTCTATGCATATTATTTTTATCCCAGGGACGTTAACTCACTTATCCTGCATGGTGGACGATTGCTGCAGCAGTACGTGGTAGACCAATATGCTAAGATTGAAGCAGGAAGATTACGTTTTGTGAAGAGCAAACAGAAGACTCATCGTGTGGAAATACTTGCTGGTCTTGAAGATATGGCTTGGTCTGACTACAATTTGGATGTCATTGGAAGCCGGGTAATCCTTCCAGCAAACTTTACAGGAAATGAGAGGTACATGAAACAAAACTACTATGACTTCATGGCAATTGTGCGGATGTTCGGTAAGCTCGACTTTTCTTCACTGCCACATGTAATCCAAAGTGGACAGAGATCATCGAAAATCTTTTGCCAGGTCAGACTGCCTCAGATCGCCCCGACTTGATAGCGCGATTCTTCCGCATGAAGTTGAAGGCAATCATGACAGATATCATTGACAATAATATCTTTGGAGAGAAACTAGCATTCATGTATGTGATCGAGTACCAGAAGCGAGGTCCACCACATATGCATCTAACAATCAAGATGCAAAAAGAGTTTAGTTCAAACTCAACTGCAGAATATGACAAGTTTGTGTCAGCTGAGATTCCTGACAAACTCACGCACCCAGATCTGTATGAGGCTGTGACACAGCACATGATGCATGGACCATGTGGACAGTTGAGCCCGAATGCACGTTGCATGAAGGAAGGCAAGTGTTCCAAGAGATTTCCAAAACACTTTTGCAATGAAACTCGAATAGACGAAAATGGTTATCCACAAATGAGGCGCCGTGATGATGCACGCACTGTTCAGCGTCGAAGAGCAGACCTGGATAATAGATGGGTAGTTGGGTACAACCCATATCTCCTCCTCAAGTACAACTGTCACATCAATGTGGAAATTTGTTCAACAGTGTCTTCAATCAAATACCTTTACAAGTATGTGTACAAGGGATCTGATCGAGCACGAGCAGCAGTTGAACGCCACTGCGATGAAATCAACGAATTTGTGGATGCCAGGTACATTTCGAATTTGGAAGCATGTTGGCGTATCTTTGAATACCCAACGCAGGAGAAGTCTCATTCTGTAGTACGTCTTCCAGTGCATCTGGAAAATGGCCAGTTTGTTTGTTTCCGTTCCGACGAAAGTCGGGAGGAAGTTTTGCAGCGATTCCAGCACACCATGTTGACAAGGTTTTTCGATTCTGCTGTGAGGATGAATTGGCGGCTTCCTTATTATATCATGAGGTTCCTCTGCACTTTGTGTGGAAGGGCAAGAAGTGGTGTCGTCGCCAAAGAGGAGGTGACAAGACCATTGGTTGTATGGTGTCATGCTCGCCAATGGATGCTGAGCGATATCACTTGCGCCTGCTTCTCTGCTACGTCAAGGGCCCTCAGAGTTTTCGTAACATCCGTACAGTAAATGGAGTGTTCTATGAATCTTACAAGGAAGCAGCTAGAGTGCTGGATTATGTTGAAGATGACACAGAATGGCATCGCTGCATGACAGAGGCCTCAGAATTTCAAATGCCTCGACAACTTCGCAGCTTTTTGCAACCATATTTGTATACTGTCAGCCAGATGATGAGAGAGCATTATGGGATGCAAACATGGCTGCAATGTCTGAAGATTATTGTCGAAGACTCAACGCTGACATCAGTAATCGGATGATGCTCTTCGAGACAGTACATGATGTGAACATGTGTCTGCTCAGCAACAACAAATCACTTGCAAACTATCCATCACTCCCACAGTTGAATGAGTTCATGGACATCAATGTGGAACAAGGGGTCAACAGATTATTGATGCATGAAGAGTCGTATGACCGTGAGGAGCTCCAACATATTGCAGAGAAGAGACCTCTTATGAATGATGACCAACTTGCAGTGTTTCAAGAAATTGCCAAAGCTGTAGAAGATAATAATAGGTCTGTGCAATGCTTCTTCTTGGATGGACCTGGAACTCGCCTAAAAGTATGTCGGCTAACTAGAAGTTGTATTGACGCTAAGATTCTCACTGGAGCACGAAAGGGAGAACGCATATTCATTCCCCGTATCACACTCATCAGTGAAGACGAGCGCATGCCTTTCATGCTGAAACGTCGACAGTTCCCAGTCTAAGTTGCATTTGCCATGACAATCAATAAAGCACAAGGGCAATCGGTCCAGCGTTTGGGAATCTATCTGCGCCATGAAGTATGTACTCATGGCCACATGTATGTAGCTCTCTCACGATGTACCTCCAAACAGCATGTAAAAGTTGTGATCTCTGATCCTCAACTGGAAGACAACAAAGGAACTTTTATCAAAAACATTGTATTTAAGGACGCCATTGATGCCTAACATCATAATTAATCCTTGCGGCTTGGTTACGACCCCGGCTGGGCGGGGCCCGGTAAGCTTGTAAGAGAAATAATACTGGAGTTTATCCGTCGCCATCCGATGTCAACAGATGGCGCCTTCCGCAATCGAGAGACCTCTGTTTATATATGATCCCAGGCCTTGTTTTCTCATTGGCTTCGGCCCGAGCGAAGGCACTGTTTCCTCTGTCATCACTCTTTATCCATTATCTACAGTTACTGTTCATTTTTAAAGATTTTCAAGAAACTGTTACGTTCCTGATTGCGAAAGGAAGGAGAGTCAGAGCGGCACAAGAAGCTACGCGAGCGAAAAAAGGCGGTTGAGCGGGAGCTGCGAAAAAGGGACTTGGCTACCGAGATTGCGAGGGAAAGGTCGCACTTAGAGAATGCAGCTATTTCTCCAGAGAGAGACAATATAGCTGGATCGACGACGAAGGCGTTAAAGAGGAAAGCAAGGGAAGCAGATGCGTGTGTTTGGATAAAGGACTGTCAACCCCGCGAGAACTTTCCTAAAGCGACGCATTATTCTGTGCCCCTTCAGTTATTTCCATAGCTGTCTACGTTCAGAGTTCGTCTGGAGAAATTTCTTCGTCAACCTCTACAACGTCGCGAATGGACGACTCCGTTCTCTACGAGGGAAAAGCAAGCCCAGCTGAGCTGAGAACTACGCCGAAGGATTCCGACTGCTCCGCCTCAGGGGCCATAGACAAGGAGAGAAAATTCAGCGCTCCCACCGAGCAGAGGACAACTCTTATCACAAGCCATACATTTTCTTGGAGTTCCGGTCAGGAGAGACGTTTCCTATCAGCGTCCTGTGAGACGTTTCTGGTGTTGGTATCGTCTTTGCGAGTGTTTGACTGTTACAGCGTATATCCCGAAGAGGAATTGAAGCCATTCTCCCCATTCGACTTCGTTGCAGGAGTCTTTCCCTGGACCAGTTCAGCTTTTAGACGGGAGAGTGTAGGCACCTTTGCTCTACTTTCGAGGTAAGCCAATTTTACTTAGAATCTCTTCAGCGAAACACGATTGCTGATAGATGTTTCATTAGTTGGCAGTCTGTAGCAAATCGACAAGACCCAGCTAACCCTTCCAGCTCTCGCTCTCCGCTCTTATGCTAATAATTTAATAGCGGCTCATAGGTTTAAGCCGTTTCAGGCATAACGTTCCTTTAAATTTAAGAGGGACCCCTTTCCTGAATAATGAATGCCCGTTGCTTTACTTAATGGTTGTGGGAGCAGCGGAACATGGCAACAGAATTTGCTGGTGTGGAGTTTTTCAGGAGGGCAAGTTAGGTTCTCGATTTAGCTGATATTAGTCCTAAAGGGTCTTGGCTTTTGTTATAAACTTGAATAGCTATTTACGCGCATCGACATCTGAATGCAATTAAGGTTCTCTTTTATTTTATTCCGCAGCTTCCCGTGCGGACTGGTGTCAGATGATCAACGCGTTGCGTAAACGCGAACTGGTGTGTGGTTTAAAGGATTATCGTAATTCAGTTGTTACCCAGGTTATCTTCTTTAGATATGAAGCAAGCCTACAAGCAAGACCGCTTAGGTTACTTTCAAATCGTAACGTTTTGGAATTGATGTGGGCCGGAAATTTTTATAGCTTTACTACGACGCAGGACCGTAACGCACTTCATTTGTTAATGCGGTGCCCATCATAATTAATCTATCATTATTAATTAGACTGAGCAAGATCTGCTCTTCTCCTAATTTTTTTCCAGTGGGGATTTTCCACGTGTAAGTGGAATTCCTTCTCAATCATATTAGACTGTTAAAGGGCGTGCTTGCCTATAGGTAGGAAGCGCACTCTGGTGACATTTAATACCTTTTTGTATTTATAATTAATTTTATTGAATTAAATATGATTATACCCATTACTAAAATATATGCTCCTTGATCACTTAACTTCTTGCACTCACATGTTTCCACTGCGCATGTTCGTGCCAAGTAAGTTATAGAGTAGAAATTTAATATACTGCTATGTAATTTTACCACAATGATGGAAAAAATCTTAAACTGGAGATAAGTCTATAAAAAATGGAACAAACGAAAACACTAATCCACATAAATTCTTTTTATTTTCTCAGATGCGCATTTCGGATTTCACAAATCCTTCATCAGTGAGTGAATCATCGTTTGTTCCATTTTTTATACGTCGCTATCCACAGTTTCGGCAATTATTCCTGTAACACGGAGATAAGTCTAATAAACACGTGGTATATAATAATCTATATAGGAGGGCTGTAAATTGAATAGTGGCAACTTCACCTTGAAACTCGCAGAAGGGCGGGCATGCGCAAATAGGATATGGGAGCGGTGAGGTGGCGCTGTTGTCGATGTGTAGAGTGCAAAAAAACAGTCGATCTGCTTAGAAGGGTGGTTGTTGTGTGGCGTTAAAGTGAGGAGTTTCGTTTCCATCGCTCTAAAGCATGTTTTCAAAAGATGATCAGCGGTCGTGGCTTAAAATCGAGGTTGCCCGTGGCAAAAGTGCAACAGAATGCTATCGAGGATTAGTGGAAGCCTGTGGCACAAACGCTTTACCGTATAGGACAGTAGCACGATGGGTTCAAGCATTTCGTTCGGGTCGGAATGAGACTGCGGATTTGCAACGCACAGGTCGGCCCTCCATTCCTCAAGAGCAGATTGACATCCTGAGCGGTCTCCTTACCATAGACCGCCGATGGACTGTCCGAGAATTATCCTTAGAGGTTGGTCTGAGTCATCAAACGGTGTGGTGCATAATGAAGAAATCTCTCAACATGAGGAAAATTGCTTCCCGCTGGGTTCCATATCGACTAACCGAAGTACAGAAATGGCACCGGTATGCACTGGCTGGCACCCACTTGGAGAGATACCGCAATGAAGGAGACGCATTTCTACAGCGTATTGTCGCCATTGATGAGACATGGGCACGAGCCTATGAGCCTGAATTAAAGCGTCAATCAAATGAATGGCGTCACCAAGGTTCGCCACGTCCACAGAAATTTCGACGAACCCAGTCGGGTGAAAGTTATGCTGATTGTGGCATACGACTGGGACGGTGTGATTCTTACACATGCTGTACCTAAAGAACAAACTGTCAACGCAGATTACTATTGCCGATTTCTACAGCACCATCTGCGTCCGGCTATGCGGCGCAAACGTCCACGTTTATTGCACAACAATCTCCCTATCGTGTTGCATGACAACGCTCGTTGCCATGTCGCAAACAAAGTCACTCTCCTATTGCGACGGTGGCAGTGGGAAATCCTGGAACACCGTTCCTACTCACCCGACATGAGTCCTTGTGACTTTGATCTGTTTCCGAAGTTAAAGGAACCCCTCCGAGGTCACCGATTTCATGACGTTTCATCTGTACTCCACGCAGTAGGGCGCTCGGTCGCTCACATCAACTATCAACACCATGCCACTGGTCTACAACGGCTTCCCGACATTTGGCAAAAGGTTATAAGCTTTGCTGGTGATTACATAGAAGGAATGTAATGCAATTGTACTTGTAAGTTCATTAAAAATTGATTTATACCTATGTTGCCATTACTTAATTTACAGCCCTCCTATCTATACAGGGTAATTGAGAAAAGTAGATAAAGAATGAAATACCATGCACACTATGTACCAGGGAATAATATTTTTCCTATAAACATGGTTCTGGAAATGCATCTATACAAAGATAATGCAAATTGTAAGAGGTTGGAATGGATGTGCATTACCCGGACGGCAATGGCAGGGTCCATGTAAATTAGGATATAAACATATAAATTGTTGTTTTTCTCTGCTTTAAAAGAGAGGAAACGAAAAATGTAATTCTATTGTCGTACAATGGATATGCATCTCGTCTACAGCGAGGCACATGGTAATGCTACTAAAGCGGAAAGGATTTACCAACAGCGTTTTCCAGATCGTGATCACACACATCGCTGGGCGTTTCAATCACTACATCGAGGCTCAGGGTTGGCATTTTCTAATGTCGTACCTACCACGTACATGTTGCATTTTCTCTGTAAGGATGCATTTCCGGACCCATGTTTATAGGAAAAATTTTGTTCCCCGCTACAAACTGTAAATGATATATTCATTCTTGACCTACCTTTCTGAATCACCCTGTATATATGAAATAGACTTGTTTTATGTTTGTTTGCTTGCATATGTGAACAACCAGCCCATGGCGTTTGCGTCAACAGTAGCCTGGTCGTGTTTATATGTTACGTCAACAATGATTGATGAAATTAATACATGCCGCAGCAAGATGAAAGAGACAGGCCAACCAATACCATCTAGACAGAAGGCCTGAGCACAGAAAAGTCATACATTGTAACATCACAAAGAAATTGCTATTTTTAACCGTATTTATACCTATAACAAGCCGTAACTTTGGCCGTATGACGATGATGTAATAATGTATACGGTTTCTGTCTAGGTGGTGTTTGGCCATCACGACCTAAAGACAAGGCCTGAGCGTGGAAACGTCATATATTTTTACATTATCAAAAAAAGTCATCTTTAATCGCATTTCTGCCAATAATAAGTCCTAAATAATGACTTCGTACCATGATATTTTAACGCTCCGTTTTGGGTAGCGCACAGTACAGTGTGTGGTTTTTGGGGAGCTCTACGATTAGTCACCTCGTCAAGAACTAACTTGTTTAATCTAAATGGTACGTTATTGCTCTTACTCCTTCAAATAAATAAACCTACTCTACTACAACCGTTCGTAATAAAATACTGGGCTTTAATCATTCAAAAACCAATGGTGCAAATAAAAATTCGTCTTTAACTATATTTTTCCTCTTTATCAAGTTTAAAGGCTTGTTACAGCTTATTCAAGCGTCGTTCTTACCAAATAGTTCTGTCTTCTGTCCCATAATTATCCTTTTTAAGTCCTTAATATATTAAAGTTCAAGATATTACCTTTTCTCCAAGCTGGTCAAAAACGGCCTTTTTGCTTCAATTGGGTCCTTGTCGACCTTTTCGCAGCAGTATTTTTGAAAATTAAAAAAAAGTAACAATTAGAAATTTTTCAGAAAAAATTAATAACAACTAATCATTATACATAAGTTTAGTTAACGTCGACGTCAATCAACATATTCGTACGGTGCACAACTTTCAGAATAAAAGGCACTACTATTAAATGTTTAGTTTTCTCCCTTTTTTTTTTATCTAAAACTGTCGGTCCAATCTCAATTTTATAGGGTACATCTCATTTCGAAGTTTATATTGTTCTTTGCAATCTCATCGTCTTACAGGTTGATATAAATTCCTTATAACATCTTTTGAATCCTAATCGAATATGGCTTTTAATTAATTATTCTTTTTTTTCCCTTCTGTTTCCGCGTTCACTAGTTCTCTTCTGTTCTGTTAGGTAGTCAGATCGTAAAGTGCTCTACCGTCGGTTTTCTACGTGCAGTTGATTATGTCGACGGGGAAGAATAGGTAAGCAGAGGGGGGGGGGGTAATGGAGGTATTTCTAAGGGGAACGTTAATGTGTTAGTATTTGGCAGGACCGGCGAACATAAACCTATGGTTACCTAGCCTGGTAAACGAACTCGCTGCTTGATCTTCTGATGATCATTGAACCAAGGATGCCTCCAGGATTTTAGGGTAACCCTTTATCCGTTTGCAACCCTTGCATCATTCATTTGGGATTCCTGACCTCCAAGTTTCATGCGCTGTAGAATTGGGCTAGGTCTCCTTATTCCTGCGCAAGATGAACTGAACTACGGTAGTTTGGATTCAAATGCGATATTATGGCCCAAAATGTCCTCACCACCTTACCGGATCGCGAAGCTACGAACATGATCAACGAACTTGACGTTAGAACTATTTCTTATGGAATGTCGTTCCATCCTTTTGTCTCTCCATTCGGTTTAGACTTAATTAGCAGCACGCCTTGGAATTCTGGATTCTTCTAAAGAAATTATTTACATCGAGCCCTTTGTCTTCTTCATCCATTTTTCTCAAGACCAGGCCAAAACGTCCTTCTTCTGCTAGACGCCATCATATCTTCTTTCCTTTTTTTTTAAACCAAAAAAAATCTAACTCTGCCTAATTTCAACAACAATGCCTGTAAAGTCTTTTATCCACCGGCATATTGTTGTTGCATGAAACTATTTCTTCACTTTACTTCTCTTAGGACCGGTTGTACCAACCTCGGATAAATCCTCAGATAGCTATCCAAAGTTTAAACTTAAACCCGGTATTCCGCTTAAGTTGCGTTCTACCAACATTTTTTATCCCGCGGATAACTTTATCTGAAGTATATAGCACAAGCAATGTAAGGCGCACTGTGATTGGTCAGTTTGATATTTAGTGCTTCCATCTATCGTGAAAAAACAAAAATATTCATTCCAGTCAGTGCATAGACTACAATAATAAGAGAAAGCCCTCTATCGTGGAAAAAAACGAAAGTTTCCAGTCAGTGTTGATGTTAAAATGCGGCACGGCTGAAAAAAAAAATGCAAAAAACAAATTCAGCTGGAGAACTCACACCTCAGAGACGTAAAACTTCCATTTCGTTTCTTTTTTTGAGGGCTATGTTGTCGATCATTAAAAATGAAATACAAACAGGTAATCTAGAACGAATCTGCTCTTCACTTGCATCCTAAGACTTATTCCTATCGTCGTAGTTTAAAATGGTAATTATATAACACGAAATACTATGGTTTTGAAGGTATTTTCAAATCGAAGCGGGCTGGAAGTATCGCCAGTAACGCTCGTAAATTTGAGCGACATGATTCACTATCCGGAGAATAAAGTGGCTATCCGACCTCTAGAGGATTTATCCTCTCTGAGGATGGTAGAACACGGTTTTGACTAATCTGAGCTTTATTCCAGTACTTATTCTATTTGAGGATTTATCCGAGGTTGGTAGAACCGGCCCTTAATCTATTTTAACAATAAAAGTGGATTTTCTTTACACTCAGTTCGTTCTTTTTTGAGTCTTAACTGGCTTAATTTTCATTTCATTTTGTTTTCTAAGTAGACCACAGAATACACCACCTCAACCCACTCAACACCTGAACCGCGGGATCCCTCTTAATAGAGTAGAAGCCTGAATTCTATAGAACAATTGCAATTTCTTGTAGACAAATGCCTTTTCAGAGTTGTTTTTTTTACTTTTGTAACGACAAAAATTTCGTATACGCATTTTAAAAATTTTGGGCGTTACAATGTCACAATGTATGACGTTTCCGCGCTCAGGGTTTCTATCTAGGTTGTGTTGGACTGGCCCGGCACTAATAATTCACCTAACCATCTTAGTCCAAGCAATACTGTAATCTTCATAGTTTCCATCTTGGATTTTAGCAGTCAGTGTTTTTTCGTTTGCTGGAAACAATGAAGGTTACATTGAAGTTTCGACTAAGAATGTCATGTAACTTTTCACCGCCTGGACTTCTCTTTATTGTCACCAACAATGCTTGCCATATTGATCCACATGTTAACCCTTTATCGATAATATTGCCATATGGCAACAATACATAAAGGAATAATTACATGTAATCAAAAAATTTATATGACACACGCAATCCTGACATGATTAGTAATAAATAGCTGAAATACCGGCGTTGCTCGGGCTGTTTTTTGATGAAATTTTGCAATTTCTGAATATGAATAAACAGAAAAAAAAGAACATGAAAAATGCTTGCGACTAAAACCACAGCTAGGGGTGAAGAAACGTCAGATCAGACTACGGTTTCATTTTCCTTCTATTTCCTTCTTCTTTCGAAACTACATACATAATTCCTCTCCGGACTTTCATCTCCGGATTATCTGGTGGGGTATTCCCTCACTGTTGTTACAAATATATATAAACTGATACACCCGGCATTGCTCGGGCTGTTTTTTAATGAAATTGTGCAATTTCTGAATGTGAAGGTACAGAAAAAAACGAACATGAAAAATGCATGCGAACTAAAACCACAGCTAGGGGTGAAGAAACGTCAGATCAGACTATGGTTTCATTTCTTTCTATTTCCTTCTTCTTTCGAAACTACATATATAATTCTTCTCCGGCACTGCGTCAAACACACTCAGCTAAACACCACATTTCAACATGAGCGAAGTCGAGTACAAATATAGAAGGGCCGTAGTTGGAGAGGACAACCATTGGGAGCATTTTAAAAGAAGTCTTTTTCGTTTTTTGAAATTGAATTTTTACTATGTTCATTCTAAGCTTTCTTCACGTATTCATTTTTTCTGAATATTCACATTCAGATATTGCAAAACTTCATCAAAAAGCAGACTGCGCTATGCTGGGTATATCAGCTAGTAACTATATCAACCATGAAGGAATGAGTTAACCAAGTATCGAAAGGCTAAACTAATCGCTGTCACAAAATTTTAGAAACATTTAAAAAATTTTAGAATGTTACAGGGCATCGTAAGGGGTGGACAGTAAGATCTCCGGATATGAACTCGATTGAGCATGTAGGGGAAAAACGTATATAATAACTTTTTATTCGCTCTTATTTTATCATTTTGAATTGTTTGATGTACTACATGCTATATCTTCTATGATGATGTGATAACGGGTGGCCAGCAAGATCTCCAAACATGAACTCGATTGAGTATATAGAGGTGAAAACGTACATAATAAATTTTTATTCGTTCTCATTTTATCATTTCGAGTTGTTTGATATACTACTTGCTATATCTTATCATTAAAAATTTTTGAGGGTGTCGTTATAGCACGTGCCATTGAATCCATTTCGACCATTATTAAAATGGTTCATTCGCGGAATCATCTTTATTAGTTGGCGAAAACAGTAATTATTACAGCTTATATCTCGTCGTTACGATTTGTTTGATATATAACTGACTATTATTTAGCATTAGAGATTGCAAGGTAAGGTCATGAAGTTACCATTTGTGCATATGCCAATGAACCGATTTCGATGATATTTCTCGACTGATGAAAACATATTTTGAAAAACTTCCATAGCCTTGGAGGGATTAGAGTTATGGTCAGACAGACAGACAGACAAACAAACAAAAGGATAGTAAAAAAAAAGATTCTTTATGTCATTGATAAACCATTAAGGAATTACATTACCAAGTTCCGAAAGTCTATACAAAATCATTCGCGGAACCATATTTAACTGCCCTATGTTAACATTGAAAGTTTCTAACGGACCATAATGATAATATTAAACCAATTTGGGTTTTCAACAATTTTACATTGCATTCATTTATTACACTTCATTCTAAGATGCTTTATATTATACCAGCCTTATCTTATCATTGAAAATTTTTGAAGGTGTCATCAGTCTTCCATTTGAGCACGTGCAACTGTATCGATTACGACCATCTTCAAATGCACATCCCCACAGAATTCTGACGGTGGAGCACTTTCTGCAAAGTGAGGTTATGCAAAGTGAGGATATGCAAAGTGAGGATATGCAGAGTGTCGAGTGGCCAGAACGTTCTCCGAATATGAACTCGATCAAGCATGCATGGGATAAAACCTACATAATAACGTATTATTCGCTCTTCTTTTATCACTTTGAGTTGTTTGAAATATACTACTTGCTATATCTTATCATTGAATATTTTTATGGATGTCATAAAAGCATCATTGGAGCATGTGCCATTATATCGATTACAACCATTTTCAAAGTGGTTCACATAGTGGAACCATATTTATCAATTGGCGAAAATAGTAAAGTTTAACTGCTTCTATCTCGTCATAACATTTTGTTTGATGCATCAGTTACTATATCTTACCATTGAAAATTGCTAGATGGGGTCGTGAAGGTTTCAATTGTGCACGTGCTATTAATCCGATTTAGATAATATTTGTGATTGGTTCGTGCCATGAACCATATTCATCGACTGACGAAAACAGATTTTGAAAATCCTTCATAGCTTTTGAAGAATTAGAGTTTTTAGGATGGACAGGCAGACAGCCAGTTAGGTTTTCCCGAACAGATAGCATAAAGCACCTTACGATACTTAAAAATCCGTATTAAAAATTCAAATAGTTTTTTTATTTAAAATTTAAAATTTGCTGATATACCCAGCATTCCTTGGGGTCTTTTGATAAAGTTCTTGCAATTCTAGAGTGTCAGTATTCAGAAAAAAAAGTACACATGAAAAAAGCTTGCGAACTAAAGCCATAGCCCAGCATCAGTTCTGACTTTTGTGTCATTCTCATTCTTTTTCCTTCTAATGCATTGAGTCAAACGAAAGATCTTTCTTCTCGTCTTTGGTCAAACTCACTCAGCTTTTCACAATGTTCCAACATGAGCGAAGTCGGCCAGAACTGCTGAAGAGCTGTTGTTGCAGAAACCATTCATTGGGAGCATTTAAGAAGTCTTTTCGTTCCCTGAATGTCAGTTGCTTCTGTATGTATTCAATCTGTAATTCTAAGGTTTTTCTATGTGTTCATTTCATCTGGTTATTCACATTTTGAGAATGCAACTTTTCATCTGGAAAGTGCTCCAGCCATGCTGGCTTTTTTCGCTGGTCTCCAAAAAGGTCTGGTTTTGAATGTGAATGTGAATCTGTTGGCGAAAAAAATTTTCCAATTTTTAAAATGAGTTTTAAAGTCAATGGATGAGTTTTCCGGTTCCATTATGAATGGAGCAATAACGTTTCAGTCAGTTTTGAGAAACCCGAAAATGGAAGTCACCATTACCCTCAGTGGCCTTTCTCTTATGTTGAAAGCAAGCATAAATCATAAAGACATAACTCAAATGGAAAAATGTATCTGAATGATGTTCGATACGAAATTGAAAGTGAAAACATGTTTGAAGAACTGCAAATTACAAAAAAAGAAAAAGAAAAAGCAAAGTTCACAAATTAAATGAACTAATTTGTGGGAAAGAACTAAAAAAACAGTTTTACGCATGTTGATACATGTGCTTTGCATCTGCAACACTCACTTTTGACCATTCGACACTTCATGGCAGGGCTTCCCTATTTGCTTCTAAAATGGCAGCAGGAGTCTGGGACTATCATGAGCGCTGCCAGCAGAAATTCGACGAAAATTTTTTTTGAGAAATCTCAGGTAGAAAGTGACCTTTCTTTGTCCTTTAAGGCTCAGTATGCAAAGTTTCAACTCAAACAGATGGATGGTATAGGAACGCATACGATACGAACAAACCATAAACAAACTAACATTCATTTTATATAAAGACTTGCTGATAAATCAAATATAATTTTGCAATATTTGCAATATTCATGAAATTTTGCAATATTTGATCATGAATTTTCAGAAAAAATTAAGATTTAGAAAAAGACTCCCTATGGATGGCTTCTCCTACTTCGGCCCATTAGCAGTTCTGCTCGTCTTCGCTCATTTTGGAATTGTGTACTGCTGAGTGATTTTGACGCAGTGACGGAAAAAAAAGGTGGGGGGAAATATAAGTAGTATCGAAAGAAGGAAATTTTATGAAAATGATGCAATGTTTTTTCATACGTGTCTTCATCACTGGCTGTGGCTGTTGTACGCAAGCTTTTTTCATGTGTTCTTTTTTTTCTGTTTTTCACATTCAGTTTTTGCAAAATTTCAACAAATTAGAGCCCAAGCTTTGGCGGGTTTATGAAAATACGGAATTGAAATATGTTCGCAACGAAATTAAATTGAAACAATGCTCAAAGAATTGTTTGTTTCACCCCCTGGTGGGCGTGTAACAGAATAATTGAACTGCTTCCTTCAGGTTTAGTCATGTTTTTGCATCCCCCTCACCACTGTAGGCAAGAGACGAACGGCAGTGGTACAATAATTTTTTTTAGTCATCACACAGTAAAACATGGAACGTATAAGTGACGACAACATTGGTAGCAAAGCAATATAATCTAACAATGCTCTCATGCATAGCATCACAGTGTTATCAATAAAAATCTCACATCAACACCCCCCTTTAATTCAGAATGTCAATGTAGAATTAATTAACAGAGTCCAAGACCAAGTAAATGTTTTTCATGAGCTGATCTTGAAAGTGGTTTGGTAAAAATATCCGCCACCATATCTTGTGTTTGTATATATTGCAAATTAACATCACCACATTGGATCTTGTCTCTGATGTGATGATGTCGGACATCAATGTGCTTTGTTCGAGCAGGAAACTTATCACTCTCGGCACAATGTATTGCAGATTTATTATCACAATAAACTAAACACGGTTTTTGATGTTCTCTACAGTTTAGTTCTTGAAGAAGACCACGTAACCACGCACATTCTTGAGTTGCTGAACTCAATGATATGTATTCGGCTTCGGTAGAACTGAGAGCTACAGAGCACTGCTGTTTAGACATCCAAGCTATAGCTCCTCCAGACAGCATGAATGTATATCCAGAAATTGATATACGAGTGTCCAACCAATTTGCCCAGTCAGCGTCAGAATATGCAAGAAAATGTGGTTTTGTTGCTTCATACTTGAGCTTCAGCGAAAGAATTGCTTTTATGTATCGTAGGACACGTTTTAGTTCTTTCTAGTGAGCTTTAGCAGGGTTATTATTGAACTTGCTCAGGCAGACTAACGGAAAAAGCAATATCAGGCCGAGTTGAATAAGCTGCAAATATGAGTGAGCCAATTGCTTCTCTATAAGGAACTTTAGACATTACCTGTTTTTCTGTTTCATTCTGCGGTTCTTGCTGCTTGGACAAAACTAGACCTGGTCCCAACGGAGTAAATACACCATGACACTCTGACATGCCAAAACGGTCAAGAACAACGTTCAGATAGGCTTCCTGATAAATCAAGATTTTTTTGTTAATTTGGTCATGGGTGATTCTCATTCCTAAGCAATGCCTTACTTCACCTAGATCTTTCATTTTAAATTTTTGCACAAGTTGACCTTTTAAATTGTCAATACCAGTTTTATCATCACCAAAAATCAGAAGATCATCTACATAGATTCCAATGATGATTGTTTTCCACCCTTCGAGCTTGAAGTAGACACAAGTATCATATGACGAGGGGACAAATTCAAGATCGAGAAGTACATTATGTAATAAAAGATTCAAGAATGACTGGCTTCTAAAACGGAATGAAGAAATGCTGTGACGACATCCATACGTTGAACTTCCCAATCATATTGAGCAGCAACTGCTAGCAGAAGTCGTATAGAATTCATGCGGATGACCGGTGAGAAAGTTTCCTCATAATCAATACCATAGCGCTGAGAACATCCACGAGCAACTAATCGGGCTTTATAACGTTCTACTGAACCATCAGCAGTCTGCTTGATCTTGAATATCCACTTCATTGAAACTGCCTTTCGTCCTGGGGGAAGTTCGGCTGGAATCCACGTATGATTATCATAATGAGATTGCAGTTCTTCGTCAATGGCTTTTTGCCAAAGAAATGAATCAACACTTTTTAAGGCTTCAGCTAGTGTTTGTGGGGTATTTTCACATAAAGATGCCTGAAAAGCAACGCAGTTATCATTAAAATAGAGAGGGTTTGGTCGTCGTATACGTTGAGGATAACGTCGAGATTCAGGCACGGTGAAGGAATCAATATCTAAGTTTTCTTGAGCAGAAACGGATTGAGACACTTCATTGCCGCTTTCAGACGATGTATCAGGCATTTGAATAATGGGGTAAGATTCATTAACGTTTGTAATGGTAGAAGGCTCAATATTTGGAACTTCAGCAGAGGACATAAATGGATCAGAAATCAGAGAATTCATTTTGTCATAAGGGAACTGCTTTTCAAAAAATATTACATTCCGTTCAATATGTACTTCTTCTGTTTGAAGGTTATATATACGGTAACCTTTTGTTTCTTTACTGTATCCTACAAAAATGCCATCCCAGGCTTTGGAATCGAGTTTCTTACGTTTACAATGGGGAACGTGTACCATGGCTAGGCAACCAAAAATGCGAAGATGAGATCCACTGGGTACCAGACCATACATGTTGCGGAGTATGATTTTTAACGGTACGGGTAGGATAGCGATTACGAAAAAAAATATTGTCAAGATGTCAGTGAAGAAGCATGGAACGAGCTGCTTCCATTAAAGTACGGTTGAATCGTTCTGCTACTCCATTTTGTTCAGGTGAGTAGGGAACAGTTTTCTGATGTAGTATGCCAGATTGTTTAAGTAGGCTATTCATTTGTTGTGAAACATATTCTCCTCCATTGTCAGAGAGGACTACTTTGATCTTTTTTTCGGTTTGATTCTCGAAAAAAGCACTAACTTCAACAAATTTTTCATAAACTTGGTCTTTTGTTTTCAGAAAATAAACAAAACATTTTCTTGAAAAATCATCGATGAAGGTAAGAAAAAAAACGTGCTCCACCTTTAGAGGAAACAGACATTGGTCCGCATAAATCAGAATGTACCAACTCTAGAAGATTCGCAGCTCAAGTGGTAGCAAGTTTAGGAAATGGCAGATGATGCGATTTACCACGGACGCATGCATCACATTGAAAGGATGGTTGAGAATCAATTTTTAACAAGTTTTTGAAGTTCTTTCATGGATTGGGCATTATGGTGAGCAAGTCGACAATGCCAAGTATAAGAAGAATTTTGTGGTGAGGACACAGCACAAACAAATGAGGTTTCTTTGTTTAGACGATATAAGCCATTAATTTCTGTGGCTGTTGCTAGAATTGAAGAATTGTTAATAACTGGCTTATCTGTAAATATTTTGCAACCACTTTAATCAAAAAGTATAGACAGGTTTAACAAATGGTATACAAGTTTACTGACGCTTAACAAGTTTAATGTAAGCGTAGAAACTGACAGAACATCTTCAACTAGAAGAGTATTTGAAATAGGGAGTGGAATAGCTATATTTCCATGACCTGTAACAGTGAGCTTATCTCCATTTGCAAGACGGATTTCTTCAAGTGGTAATGTTGTTGATGAATAAAGAGATGAGCAATTAAGATCATTGGAAGCGCCAGAGTCAATAAACCTTTCATTCTCTTCAGACAAGACAGCTGCAGGAAGTACAGAGGAAATTTGCTGTGCAGATTTCTTCAAATTTGTGAAGAACGCAGATTCTGACGACAATGAATGAGAAAAAACTGCGTTGGCAGAACACTTCTTTTCACTTGCATATTTCGGAGTGTTTTTTAATTTTCTAGGAGGCTTTGGACACTGATTAGATTTGTTATCTCTTTCGTTACAGTTAAAACAGCGAACAAATTTAGTGCTAGAATATGCAGACTGATTTTTAGCAAACAGTGCTGAATGCGAAGATTCTTTAAATTCATGTGCTGCATCTTCCAATAGTAGACTCTTGACAAAAGAAGTTGTTTTGTTTTGAACCACATATACCTAGCACGAGTGGTCAGTAGCATTCAGGAATTTCGCTAATATGAATCCACCCATTACTTGATCATCAAATGGTTTGCCAACACTTTCAAGTTGTTCAGTGATGTAGGTGAATTTATTCAAATAATCATCCATTCAGCAAGAATCTTCAAAACGGATTGCAAGAAGCTTTTGATAAAGACCAACAAGATGAACTATACCTTTGTCTTCATACATTAGCGATAAAGTGTCCCAGGCTTCTTTGGCAGTCTTGCATTTTTTCGTAATTGACACTGCAGTTGGTTTTAGAGAAAGGTTTATTTTGGCTAAAGCCCGGCAATGAAGTTCTTTATCCATTTGATCGGATTTTTCAATACATTCCCATAAACCACAGTCAATTAAGAAATTTTGCATCAGAAATTTCCAATCTGGAAAATTTTTATGACCATCTAAATGTTTTGATTCAGGTAAAGTGCCAACGGAAAATGTACTTGCGACAGTTCTGGGTTGGCCATTGCAGTTTGAAGAGCTTGCTGAGCGTTGAATTCTTCAACAGTCGCCATTGTCAAATTATCGAAATGTAGAGAGGCTTAACAACAGAATCTCAAAAAAAAACGGTAACTTACAGTTCTGATGAAAAGACAGCAAAAGGAGGCGAAACAGCAGGCTGGTGATATATATATATATATAAATTATATCGCATATTATCTGGGCCCGTAACCTGCAGGCAAGAGACGAACGGCAATGGTACAATAATTCTTTTTAATCATCACAGCAAAAAATGGAACGTACAAGTGAAGACAACAATGGTAGCAAAGCAATATAATCTAACAATGCTCTCATGCATAGCATCACAGTATTATGAATAAAAATCTCACATCAACAACCACTGTGTAGCGTCCCCACCCCCTCAATATCAAATATGTGGTACTTAAGTCTCAGCTTCCAAGTACCTGGGGAAGGAAAAGCTAAGGTTCGGAACCGATATAAGAAAAACTCCTTACACCACTGTGGTTGACTTTAAACCAATTTATTT
>JAHWFO010078853.1:882634-898602 GCA_023313115.1 Rhysida immarginata | reverse complement strand
CACTTACTCAGTGACTTACAGCATGTACTGTATGAGTATGCATGCACTTGTTCTCCCATTTCAATAGTCAAATGTATTGTGCCGAATTACTGCTCATGCCTCAAAACTTGCTGAACTGATATCCATTTTATTTAACAAGGTGCTTAATAAAAATTAGATTACTTAATTATTGCTCTATTTTTAAACAGCTGTAGACATTAATGAAACCTTAATCTACCATACACAAATAAAGCGCGTGCGCTCCTATTCGTTTAATCTGTCTTGAACTTTTATCGGACAATTATCCGTGGTTTCGTTGTATCGTTTATACTTGGGTCCATGGTTTTACCGCGAATAAATTGAACGGACTCACCATATCTTCATAATCTGGACAGTTACAAATGACGGTTGAGGGCTTGCCATGCTCCACTTAGCTATCTCTTTTACACGGTGTCGTCGAGTCAATTACCACTCCTAATGCCATAATCAGGGTCCTTCATGAATTCTCGTATGCTGCACATCTCTGCTCAGTCGGTAAGGCGATCCGGTTAATCATGTTGAAATAGAATTACAACATAGATAAAAATCAATAAATTCAGTTTCAGACCTATTAACGCATATTTACTTGATCCCCGGTAAATCGTAATTTACCCTTCTTACGGACTGCAGTTATTCCTTAGCATAGAGTTCCATAAAAGTCTTGATCACGCACAAAACAACTTTCTACAGCTAGTATGATTTCTTCTATTTCGCCAATATATTAGGTATCATTCATCAATACTTTCTTTCGTAAAGTTCCAGAGAAACAGCAAAATTTTTACAAGAACCTCTCTCAACAGCGACAAGAGAAAATAAAAAATATTCACAGGAGACAGAAGAATTTTTTTTACAACAAAACAAAACACACGTTCCTCCAATTCGCCGAAAACCATCGCAACAATCCTCCGCTGGAAGCTGAGCTATCTTCTCTGAACTCCCATTAACAATGCAGCTCCAACAGAGGACTATGACGACCGTTCACGGCATATCTATCTCTCAGAAAAGGCAATACAACACACAAATTATTTCTAACGCACCACAAACAATAACCTCACACAACAAACTCCCCTCACTACTATTTCATAACCAAAACAAAAAAACAATACAACTACCGAGAACACACCTTGCTTGCTATTGTGTCTCTCCTCCCACCATCAGACACACGTGACTCATAAGACGAAACGTCACAACTGCCTTCATGATCCAAATTGTCTTTCAATTTCTTTTTTTGGCTCTTGGTCAAACTCACTCAACTTTTCCCAACATTCTGACAGAGAAGTCGAGTTGAACTACTTTATAGCTGCAGCCACGTAAGTTGAACGACAGGATGATGTCATTTCTAATGCCAGCCAATAGACGTTAACGGGAAGTAAATCGCTTAGGTATTCCATGAAACATCCGCTTTCATTTTCGAAACATTGTTTTAGTATTTATATTAGTTTCTATTTTCGTTTTTTCTTTTAAATAAATAAATGAAATTAATAAATGAAATTAATAACTTAATAAATTAAAAAATGGCGTAGAATAGTTGACTCGAATGCAGTTTGTTTTATCTTATGACTTTCAATAGGGTTTACCCGTTTCAATGATACCACCACCATTACTATAGTAGAACAAGTGCATCATGGGTAAAATTTAGAACAAGCATATTGATGAGATGACTTACTGTGCAAGTCAAAAAGATCGTTCAACTTACGTGGCGGCAGCTATAGGGCCAAAGTTGGAGAGGCCATCCATTGGAAGCAATTTAAAAAAAGTCTTTTCGAATCTTCAACATGAATTTTTTACTGTATTAATTCTAAGCTTTTTCATGTGTTCATTTCGTTGGTTATTTCACATTCAAATGTTGCAAAATTACATTCAAAATGCTCTTGAGCCACGCAAGGTGAAGGGTTTTCTTTAAAAAGATGGTGCCATCTGTTGACCAAAAAGAAAAATTGGTTAATTTTAACTATCCGCACAAATCGCGAATCAAATCGCAAACGCAAGTCTTACTCTCGGCCCTACGGGCCTCGCTGGTCAGAGTTTTTCGTTATTCGAACGCCAGCCCCACTCTCGGGCCTCGCGGGTCACTGTTTTCCGTTACTCGAACGCCTTTGGAGTTCTGTCTACGACGTCACCCTCCGGGGGCAAATAACTGATATATACCCCAACCTATTTGGTTACAGGGGGCAATTGGTTTCCCCCCGGCCGATTACAGGAATCGCGACAATTCAGTTTGCGGAATCAGTTATCGCGCGATTTGTGCGGATAGTTAAAATTATCATTCAGTTTTATTTCGAGAAGAATTCCCTCATGTTTAGTCATGTGTTTTGCATCCCCCTCCCCACTGCCTAGTTGAATCAAACAGTCTTTCTGTTTCCTTCTGCGGCTCTGTGTCAATCCCACTCAGCTTTTCTCAACATACAAACATGAGCGAACTCGAGTTGAACTATAATGGCTAAAATAAACTGCTAAAGGGACATAGATGGATCTTGGAATAACAAGTAAAATACGTATTAGTCCAAGGTTGCAGGGCCATTCGTAGGGCCAAAGAAGTCTTTTCTATTCTTCATTATGAATTTTTGCTATATTAATTATAAGCTTTTTTTCATGTGCTCATTTCGTCGGAATATTCACATTAAAATGCTGCAAAATTTCATCAAAAGAGAGCTCGAACAAGAGATCCGCTAGACGTCTTTAAAAAGGTGGCGCCATCTATTGACCAAATAGAAACATTCATTCAAAATCAACATTCGTTTCTATTTTCCTAAATAATTATTTTTTCGAAGTTTGGGGTAAACAGTAACCTTCCCCTTGCTTAGAAGGTCAATTGTGCAAAGTTTCATCGCAATAGGATGAATGGTATAGGAAGGGGATACCTAACAAACAAACAAACATTCATTTTTATAGATAAGCAATAGTCAAAATTTTTTTTCATGAATTTTTTATGGGGTAACAGTAAAGGGTTATCAGGGAAAGTTATATAAAATAATAAATAAAAAATAATATATACATGAGTGTGTTTAACGCAGAGCCGAAGAAAGAAATTAAAAGACAATTTGAATCATGAAGGCAGTGGTGAGGGGGATGCAAAAACATGACTAAACCTGAGGGAAACAGTTTAATTATTCTTTTACACGCCCATCCAGGGGTGAAACAAACAATTCTTCGAGCACTCTTTCAATTTTAATTTCGTTGCGAACATATTTCAGTTTCATATTTTCACGAACCTGACAAAGCTTGGGCTCTAATTTGATGAAATTTTGCAAAAACTGAATGTGAAAAACAGAAAAAAAGAACACATGAAAAAACCTTGCGTACAACAGCCACAGCCAGGGGTGAAACACGTATGAAAAAAACATTGTATCATTTTCAAAAAATTTCCTTATTTTGAAACTACATACATTTCCCCCCAACTTTTATCTCTGTCACTGCGTCAAAATCACTCAGCAATACACAATTCCAACATGAGCAAAGACGAGCAGAACTGCTAATGGGCCGAAGTGGGCGAGGCTATCCATAAGGAGTCTTTTTCCAAGTCTTCATTTTATCTGAAAATTCCTAATCAAATATTGCAAAATTTCATCAAAAAGAGCCCAAGCAACGCCGGGTATATCAGCAAGTGTTTATATAAAAATGAATGTTTGTTTGTTTGTTGTTTGTTTGTATCATATGCGTTCCTATACAATTCATCTCTTCGAGTTGAAACATTGCATATGGAGCCTTCAAGGCCAAAGGAAGGTCACTGTCTGCCTGAGATTTCTCAAAAAAATTTTTCGTCGAATTTCTGCTGGCAGTGCTCATGATAGTCCCGGACTCCTGCTGCCATCCTTGAAACAAATAGGGAAGCCCCGCCATCAAGTGCTGACATGGCCGGAAGTGAGTGTTGGAGATGCAAAACACATGTATCAACATGCGGAAAACTGTTTTTTAGTTCTTTCTTACGCCTGCTATGGGGTGACAGGGTTTTTAATTCGTGAAATTTGCTTTTTCTTTTTTTTTTTTTTTTTTTTTTTGTAATTCGCAATTCTTCGAACATGATTTCACTTTCAATTTCGTATCGAACATCTTTCAGATACATTTTTCCATTTGAGTTATGTCTTTTTGATATATGCTTGCTTTCATCACAAGAGGAAGGCCACTGAGGGTAATGTCAACTTCCATTTTCGGGTTTCTCAAAACTGACTGAAACGCTATTGCTCAATTTCAGCGGAAAAAGCCGGCATGGCAGGAGCACTTTCCAGATGAAAAGTTGCATTCTCAAAATGTGAATAACCAGATGAAATGAACACATGGAAAAACCTTAGAATTACAGATTGAATACATACAGAAGAAACTGACATTGAGGGAACAAAAAGACTTCTTAAATGCTCGCAATGAAAGGCCTCTGCAACAACGTCCCTTCAGCAGTTCTGGCTGACTTCGCTCATGTTTGAAAGTTGTGAAATGCTGAGTGAGTTTGACCAAAGACGAGTATAAAGGTCTTTGGTTTGACGCATTTCTGTAGAAGGAAAAAGAATGAGAATGACACAAAAGTCAGAACTGTCGCTGTGGTTGTGGTTTTAGTTCGCAAGCTTTTTTCATGTGCACTTTTTGTCTTAATATTCACATTCAGAAATTGCAATAACTTCATCAAAAGGCCCCAAGCAACGCTGGGTATATCAGCAAATTTTAAATTTTAATAATAAAAAAAACAATTTGAAGTTTTAATACAGATTATTAAGTACCGTAAAGTGCTTTATGCTCTCAGTGTGGGGAAACCTACCTGTCTGTCTGTCCTAGAAACTCTGTCTGTGTGTCTGTCTGATTCTTCCAAAGCTATCAAGGATTTTCAAAATCTGTTTTTCGTCAGTCGATGAATATGGTTTATGACACGAACAAATCACAAATATTATCTAAATCGGATTAACAGCACGTGCACAAATGGAACCTTCACGACACCATCTAGCAATTTTCATTGGTAACATATATTAAGTAATACAGCAAACAAATCGTAATGACGAGATAGAAGCATATCTTTACTTTGCATAACCTCACTTTGCAGAATGTCCTCCACGATCAGAATTCTGTGGAGATGTGATTTGAAGATGGTCGTATTTCTTACAATTGTACATGCTCTAATGGAACACTTATGACACCTTCAAAAATTTTCAATGATAAGATATGGTATATAATACCGTACATCAAACAACTTGGAATGATATGTCATAAATGAATATAACATAAAATTATTGGTTGTCGAAACAGTTTCAAAGGCACCTGGTTTAGTGGAACCATTATGGTTCTTTGAAACTTTTTCAATTCTAAGATAAGGCATGCAATATATAAGACATCATGGAATGATGTATAATAAATGAATACAACGTAAAATTAATGAAAATTCAAATTGGTTCAAAAATTGATGGTTTAATGTTATCATTATGGTCCATTAAAAACTTTCAATGTTAACATAGGGCAGTTAAAAAATATGGTTCCGCGAATGATTTAGTCTAGCCTTTCGGAACTTGGTAATGACATTCCTTAATGGTTTATCAATGACATAAAGAATCTTGTTTTTAACAATCCTTTTTTCGGACTGTCTGTCTGTCTGACCACAATTCTAACCCCTCCAAGGCTATGGAAGTTTTTCAAAATATGTTTTCATCAGTCGAGAAATATCATCGAAATCGGTTCATTGGCACCTGCACAAATGACCCTACCTAGCAATCTTTAATGTTAAATAATATTAAGTTATATATCAAACAAATAGTAATGACGAGATATAAGCAGTAATAATTACTGTATTCTCCAACTAATGAAGATGGTTCCGCGAATGAACCATTTTAATAATGGTCGAAATGGATTCAATGGCACGTGCTATAACAACACCTTCAAAAATTTTCAATGATACGATAGAGCAAGTAGAATATCAAACAACTCGAAATGATAAAATAAGAGCGAATAAAAAGATATTACATACGTTTTCGCCCCTACATGCTCAATCGAGTTCAAATCCAGAGATCTTGCTGCCCACTCCTTACGACGCCCTCTAACATATTCAAAATTTTTTTAAATGTTTCTAAAATTTTGTGACAGCAATTAGTTTAGCCTTTCGGTACTTGGTGATGTCATTCCTTTATGGTTGATTTAGTTACTAGCTGATACACCCAGCATTGCGCAGGCTGTTTTTTGATGAACTTTTGCAATATCTGAATGTGAATATTCAGAAAAAAATGAATACGTGAAGAAAGCTTAGAATGTACATAGTAAATTTTCAAATTCAAAAAACGAAAAAGACTTCTTTTAAAATGCTCCCGATGGTTGTCCTCTCCAACTACGGCCCTTCTGCAGTTGTGTTTAGCTGAGTGTGTTTGACGCAGTGCTGGAGAAGAGTTATATATGTAGTTTCGAAAGAAGAAGGAAATAGAAAGAAAATGAAACCATAGTCTGATCTGACGTTTCTTCACCCCTAGCTGTGGTTTTAGTTCACATGCATTTTTCATGTTCGTTTTTTTCTGTACCTTCACATTCAGAAATTGCACAATTTCATTAAAAAACAGCCCGATCAACGCCGTATATCAGTTTATATATATTTGTAACAACAGTGAGGGAATACCCCACCAGATAATCCAACAGGCAAACTGCCCAAAAACGGGATTAAAGAAAAAAAAACTAAAAAAAAATCAAAGATAAAGACTTACACATAGTTACGAAATTAAAAACTCAAAAATCAAAAATGTAAAACTAGATAATAAAATAATTAGGAAAAAACGATTAATAACATTTTATCTAAATTACAAGCAGAGAGAACAGAAATGTAAACAAAACCATAAATTTTTACAAAAAAATATATCTATGTTGATATATATCAAGATTAATGTCTAAAAATTGATGCTTATTATAAAAATTAATTAATAATTTGACCAAGGGATTGACATCCGAAACATGCGTCCTCCATTTGTAATTCATAAATAAGTTTTTATTAGTACGAAGAAGGCGAACTGAACGATACTGAAGGAAAGTGGGGATGTATCTGACCCTTATACGGATGTGTAAGATCCCCATAAAAATATTAAAGAAGACATTTTTTATTATATTAAAAATATCAAAAGTTTTGTGAAAATGAAAATTCACTTTAAACGTAGGAAACTTCGCCAAAAAGAAACGCTTGAAGATAATCAATTTATTATACAGAAAGAGCATCTTCTACGTAAGAGTACTGTACCATATCCAGATACAGTACAGTAGTTTCGCAAGAACGATGCTCTTAAACAGACAGAGAAAAGACAGGGGTTTAGCAAAAAAGTTGGTTAGCCTTTTCAAAGTACCTAGTCTCCGACAAATGTCACGTGTTAGTGAATCAATATATTCAGCAAATGAAACGCTCTTCGTGAATATAATACCGAGATCGACAGCTGAAGTCTTTCTTTCCATAATATTATTTTGCAAAAAGTAATCAAAATAATAGGAATAGACTTTCCTAGTAAAAGATATCATATATGTTTTATCGGGATTAAGAGATAGTCCATTTCCCGATGCCCAATCATAGATGTCATTCAAAGCTGTCTGTAATAGAGCACAATCATTCCAGCAGGAAATGCGACAAAAGATTTTGACATCGTCAGTATAAAGTAAGAAGCCAATACGCTTCGATGAAACTGCATAAGGTAAGTCCGCAATAAAAACATTAAACAAAATAGGACCTAGCGGGGAGCCCTGAGGGACTTCACTACGGATCTCATAAGGACCAGTTTCCAAGCCACAGGCACGGAACAAAAAACAACGATCAGTGAGCAGCGAACTAAACCAACTGCAAAAAGTATTAGAAAGACCAAGTTAATTAATAGTTCAATGTTGACGTGATCAAAGGCTTTTGAGAAATCCAAGTAAATCACGTCAACCTGATCCTTGCGATCTAAATGGAGCGAGAGAGTCTGAGTCAAAGTCGCAAGATTAGTCTGAGTGGAACGATGTTTCCGAAAGCCATGCTGAGAGTCCGGCAAGTAATTGTCAATAAACTCAGATAGACGAGTAGCGATTATAGTCTCCAACAGTTTGGCTGGAAACATAATCAGAGTGATACGGCGAAAATTACCAATACCCTCGACAGTTGATTTTTTGGGAATTGGACAAATTGTAACTTGCTTCCGTTTTGTGGGATATTTGCCGGTCGAAATAGAGAGATTAAACAAATAGACCAGAGGCAAAACCAGTGCAGATATGCAACCTTTAAACAAATAATCAGGAATATCAGCCAGAAGACAAGATCTGGAGGCAGATAGCCTTCTAGCTGTACTAATAAGTTCTAACTCGGTTATCGGTTCATAAGAAAACTGCTGCCCAACATTACTCCAACACTGTTCTAAATTTGAGTTGCTAAAATTAGTATGGCATTTGTTGGAAAAAATTTCTTCAAAAAGTTTTGCAATTTCAGCTAAAGTATTATGAGTCAAAATTGCATTGTTTGACTTATTTTTTTGACTAATAATTTATTTGCAATGGACCAGAAATTTTTCGCATTAGAAGTTAATTCAGATTCGGTCCAACTAAAGTAGGACGCTTTATCTTTTTCCAAAGACTTTTAAACGTCTTCCTGGCATGACTAAAGAGATTATAATCGTTGGGATTTAGCGTTCTCTTATATACTTTAAAACATTTGTTCTTCCAATACCAAGCTTGCCTGGTTTGAAATTGAACCCAGCCAGGAAAAGCAACATAACCTCTACGTTTATCATTATTTAATCTCTTTTTCGGAAAGTATTGCGATATAGCTTTTCTAACTGTATGCTCTATTATATCCCAAACTAGATCAACGTCATCAAGGCTATGCAGGCTAGCCCAATCAAATTCCTCGAGAAACTTAAACAGCGAAAAGAAGTCTCCACATCTAAAATCAACTCCAGGGACAACTCGCATCAAGGGAACAGTATCAATTACGGGAATATCTACAACCAAAGGAGGGTGAAATTGATCAACTTTTAACACAGAATTCAAATAATACAAACATTTACACAGCAACTAGAGAAGACCATGTCAAGATTGTCTCCCAAATAATTAGGCACAAAATTATAATTCCGAACATTAATTTCGGAACTCCAGCAATTAGTAAAAAATTGTCTTTGCTTAGCCACAAAAGTACAATTAGGAGAACTCCTAAGGTCAGAATAATTGAAATCTCCTACTATAATAGACTCGGTATAATTCTTAAAAATACAATCCGCAAATTCTGCCAAAAATATTTCGTAGTCCCGTGAGGGAACTGACGGCGGAACGTACACATTCCATAAATTTAGAGCCCTCTTATTAGACGATCTGCTGCGACAACTCACAGAAATACCAACTATATCTATAGCTTTACAAGAAGAAGAAAAATTAATCCTGTAGGCTTCAACGAGGACAGGTACAGCTATCAGCACCCCTCCTCCCATTCTGTCATCAGACCTGCCCGCCCTAAAGACGGAAAAAGAATCACCAAACAAGAGATAATCAGGGATAGAAGCATCGAGCCAAGTTTCAGAGAGGCAAAAAATCAAATTCCGATTTGCAAGAGTAAAATCGAAAATCTCCCTAATTTTGGTCCTGAAGCCCCTGACATTTTGATATTTAATTCTCTTTATCATTATCGGTATTAAGTGAGGTCTCCTCCTGACCGTTAAGACAGATTTGCTCTTTATGTAATTTGCCAACAAATGTAGTAAGTAAAGTTCCCTGAGGCCATAGAGATGCATCAAATAAAACATTAAAATCATCAGCCAATAGTTCTATGACAAAGGAGGAGTATGAAGCAAATTGTGACTTAATTTTGTGGCATTTAATAACATTACTACTTGTAGAGACTATAGCAATGTGCCTTTTTATACTCTCGACAGAGACACTGGGCTCTAATCTGGATATGAATAATCTTTTTTGTAATCGGTTTAAATTTAATTGCACTTATACAACCAACGCTGTTCGCCAAATTCCCAATAGCTATAGTTTTTTTAAGGGACTTTTAGAAACAGGAAACCTGAAATGAGTCTTTCCGTTATCTTTAAATTCATCCATTTCATATGAGGCAGTATTAGTCTGAGTGAGCGGCTGGCTCGATCTAGATTTCAACGCATCAGAAAAAGAACGGCTACCGGATGCTTGAAGATTAATTTTATTTGTTGTAAACATATCGACAATATCATCAAATTTCTTAAGTAACTTATTGTTATCAGACTGTAGTTTTGAGGTAGTCACTACAAGGTCCTTGATAACCGATATCAAGTCGCGCACCGTATTAATCAGCTTCAAGCAATCCGAGGCAAAATGAAATTAAAATGACTTACCTCCTAAAGTTTGACGGAGTTCAGTCTCTTTATCCAACTGACCCGCCAGCGAATTAGCGCAACCAGCTTCATCATTATCAGAATCGACGGAGTCTAGATCGAGCTCCGCACACGAGGAACTACCGCCATGATGGCTTGAGTCGTTGCAAACACAAGTTCCATGAAAATAATTGCCACAATCTCCATCACAAACTAAATAGCCTTGTTTACCCTATATCTGTTTAGAACAAACTAAGCAGGTCCCAATTGTTCCCTGATTACCCTTTTTCTTATCCTTGGTCATTTTACCTGGAGCTAACTAACGAGCGACCAGCGCCCTGCGACCCCTGGCGGATAAAAAAAAATTATTATTAGTTAAATAAATAAAAATCATTATTTCTATTAAAATCTTTGGAGACATTTAAGAATTATTCTAAAACAAATAAGAAAATACAACTTCCAGGGCGTGCAGTGCTCAAGCTTTTGCAGAAATTGTGAAAGTACTTCCTTGATGAGTTAATAAGTGGACAAAATTTAGTTTTCATATACTTTTGTAATGTAGTAACTTACTTTAGAGAAGTTATAGATAATGTTTGTCTAAACATATTAGAAAATTATAAAAATATCAACTGATTGTGTGAGAGGGCAATCTTTGCTGCTAAAACCGATACTGTCAATATAAACAACCAGATTATGGATGTGATTCCACGCTCTCTGACAGAATACAGCTCTATTGAAACGATTACATGTTGATGGGGGATGCTGATGACGCTGTAAACAGATTTCCTCAACTCTCTCAATCCATCTATGAAGTTTTGAAATAGACAGAAATATTTCAATACTCATAGGATAAGTTCTTTGGTATTCTAAAATATTATATTAAGTATGCAGTGTCGAATTTTCCTGGATGAACCCAATTGGAAACAAAATTCCAGTGCGAGCCTTTAAAAAATTCTTTTCGTTTTTCCAAAGTGAATATATACCTAATCAAGGGGTTTTCTTTTACATTTAAATTCAAGTTTTCCAAAATATCATCAAACACATAGCACTCCCCTGAGTGGATGCCCCCTTACCTTAGGTCAATAAGCTTGTGAAAGGGATACTGAAGAACTCAATGAATATGAACTGGCTTACGAAGTATCGTAAACCGAGGCACGTTCTTGACATCAATTTTGAAGATATTAGCAACGTCTCTTTCCCAGACTATTGGAAGATGTGATAATCTTATTTCTCCTTGTATTTTTTATTTCGTTTGTTTTTTGTTTTTTTTTTGTTTCTGACAATCGTCAATCTTATTTTCTTTTTTGTATAATATGGAAGACCGCTTGGGTTGGTTAGGCTTTTTGACTACCTCAGTGTATTTCATTTGGAGTTTATTCTGGTTGGATGAGCTTTGTGAAAGCGCTGCTTTCGTCCCATCCTAACAAATGTACACTTCACTGTTCGATTGTCGATTGTCGTTGTTCTTTACATTGATAGATGGTATCCTACTCTTAGATGGTATAGATTGGAGACGGAACGTTAATTGAAGGCACATTCTCTTAAGGTCAACGGTTTTTTATATCCTATGCTTTAAGGCTGTTTTTTCTACAGATCTGATTCTGGAAAAGCCCTTTTCAGGGCTAGCAGTCTGACTATTCTTTACTTATTATTTTAAATTTTATCATAATGCCAGACTCAGGCAAAGCGTTAAGTGGCATTGCAAGCCAAAAAACAAATGATGGTAAATATACGTATGGCGAGATATATAAAGATGCCTGTAAAGATTACAGATTCGAAGCTTTTGATGCTATAATTAAGGATAAGCTAGAGTTTTTGCGCCAAGAAATGTGCACTAAATCTAATAACTTACAAGGAAAAGTCGAATCACTAAAAGGGAACATAACTGAAATCCACGATAAAATTGCTAATATGAATGCTGAAATATCTGCAGCACGTAATGAAGCCAACAAGAACTTTAATAAGTTGGAGCAGTTCCTCAAAGATCAATTCTCTGCTCTGTCAATGAAAGGTAATCAGCCTACAGGTGAAACTTCTGACTATCTAAGAGACTCTTGTGAAATAGAGAGTGTGAATCCTCAGCCTATGGAAATTATCCCCTCCGGCTTAGGGAGTAATGATAACGATGGCAAAGACCCTATTAGTACAAATCACAAACGGCTATACAATGATACGGATAAATAGATACCTGCAAAATCCAAAAAGGCTAAAAAAGCTTTGAAAATTGACAACATCAAGGATGTTGTTGATATAAATGATACAATCGCTGTTGCTTTTCGAGAAAGCAAGTCCGAACAGCGAAATAATGTTGAAAAGCCAAATACCAAGAGCAGCTCCTATATTCCGCCAATCATAATACGCACTCACGGTCAGCCAATCAAGCAAATCCTGGGCGAAATTCAAAAGCATGTGGCGATTAACCAAATTACTGTACACACAGGCAGAGCAGATACGATCAAAATAAGGTGTCATGATGAGGAAACGCATAGTAAATTGGTGTCTGGCATTAAGGCTGATAACGTGCTAAAGATTCAGCATCATCAACTTAAATCGGAAAAAGTCCTCAAATATGTTATATGAAATGTAGACGTGACCTATGACCTTAACTATTTTAAGGAACACCTAAAAAAGGTCAATTATTTTCCTGAGAAAGTGATTAGACTTAAAAAATCTAATGGATCCATAGATATGCCCATGATTCTGGTTCTGTTAGCGAACACAGAGCACAACAAGACTCATAAGAAATGTTACTCGCATAGGTCCCTTAGCTGTCAGTGTTGAAATGTTTCGTGGTAATAAGAAACCTTTACAATGTTATAATTGTTTTCGCTTTGGCCATGTATCTATGGGTTGTACGGAATCCCCCCGTTGTAACAAATGCGCTAAAGATCATCAGTCAAAAGACTGCCCAAATGTAAAAGGGCAAGATCCCCCAAAATGTATTCGATGTAATGGACAACACACCTCTAGTTACACAAAATGTCCTAAATATCCGCAAGTCAGGAGAGTGCAAAGTGCTAAAGTGTTCCCGGAGATTTCCTATGCCACAATGGTCTCCAAACAAGATAAGAGCATTAACGTGAATGATTTTCAACTAATGTATAAACAAATTGGCAGTGTATGCAATTTGTTAAACGAATTGAGCAAGAAAATGCCACTGATGAGTGGAATACTTACGAATAAACACTGACAGTATGGCTGATCGATGCTATTCTATTACAAATCGAGATAAACTTCGTTGCGTAATATGGAACGCCAGGGGGTCCCCCGGAGGCGTATTGAGTTTTACAACTTCCTAACCCAATAGGATATAGACATAGCATTTCTATGTGAGACACACTTAAGGCCAGACCGCGACTTCAGGCTGCCTGGTTACTGTGTCTATCGTAAAGACAGAATTCTTCCCACTACAGTAAAGTCCCCGTCAGGAGGGTCAGCAATTATTATTAAGAAAGGCATTCATCATCGGGAGGAACCAATCCGAGACTATATGGGAATGGAAGCTGCTTCTGCTATCATTACTGATGCCACACTGGGAGAGGTGAAACTAGTAGCTCTATATAATGCGCCCAAGCATAAATTCGATGCTAATGAGCTTGACGAGCTGTTTTCCGGGAATATTCCCGTTATTATGGTGGGACACCTGAACGCTAAGCACTCGCACTGGATTTCAAGATGCCATAACCAAAACGGTGTCCTTTTGTATGGCTACGTGCAAAGGCAATCTGATATTATTGCAGTAGGCCCTGTGGATGATACATATTATTGTGATCATTCTCCTTCAAGCGATGTACTTGATATTGTGTTGTTGAAGGGCTTCTACAAATCATTCAGTATCAATACTGTCAATGATATATCCTCAGACCATAAACCAGTTGCACTAAATTTTGACAACGTAAACATTGACCTCAAAGAAGAACTGAGGCTCAAACAAGACTGGAAGTTTTTTAGAGAAATTCTCAAAAATGATGACGACCCACATAATAACGTACATAGTACGAGCGACATAGATACCAATGTGAAAAGGCTTACTAAACGTATAAATGCAGCTATTGACTCTAGTGCTTCCTCCTTAGAGTTGAAGCGAGCTGATAACCTTGATCTCACCCCAGAAATCAAACAATTAATTGAGCAAAGGAATAAAGTTAGAAGGCAGTGGTACCGAACTCGTGATTCATGGCTTAAGACCAAGTATAATAGGCTCAATAGAAGAGTTCACGAGGAGGTAAAAGCACTTCGCAATGACAGGTGGAGCGATAAAGTTAAGAGTCTGTCGACCCACGATAACTCTATTTGGTGCATGGTTCGAGCCTTGCAAAACAAGAAAGCCATTAATATCCCACCCCTGTTAGCCCAAAGTGGCAAATTCATCACGAATCATGATGATAAAGGGCAGCTTATTGCAAATTCACTTTCAGAACAGATTCACTTGAAAAATTTACCTCAAAATACAATTCAAGATATTGCAAAAGTGATTAACGACTGCTGGAAGAACACTTACTTCCCGGATGCTTGGAAGCAATCAGTTGTCTTAAGCATTCCTAAGCCAGGACAAAATCCTGCAAATCCTGTTAGCTACAGGCCCACCAGCTTGTTACCATCAATCTCCAAAATCTGGAAAAAACAATTCTCAAGAGATTCATTGAGTACTGTGATGCCAACGATCTCATCCGCGATGAACAATTTGGCTTTCGCTCAAACCATTCCTGCCAACTCCAAACATGGAGGCTCGCAGCGGATATCAATGAGCCCCTTAATCTCTCTATGTATTGTGGGGTCGTTTTCCTCGATGTATACAAAGCCTTTGACCAAGTCTGGCACGATGGTCTTATTTTTAAAATGATTATGGATGGATTTCCTCAAGATATAATTACTCTGATACACTCGTTTCTCTCCAACCGGTTCTTTCAGGCCAGATTTGGAGATAGTCTATCTCCTATGTATGTAGTAAAAACTGGTGTCCCACAGGGTTCAGTCCTGGGGCCAGTATTATTCAATTACTTTATGCGAGACTTTCCAAGTCCTTCCAAATGTAAGCTCTTTTTTTACGCAGATGACGCTGCTATACTGACCTGTGCTCGTCAACTAGCCGTAGTAGTCTCGCGGCTACAGAAGGCTCTAAAGGAGTGTGAAAGCTGGTTTAGCAAGTGGAGACTAAAATTAAATGTAGACAAATGCAAGGCGATGTTTGTCTCCAAGAAGAGAAAGAGATCATTAGATTCTCTAACACTATAGGGCAAAAAACTGGACTGGGTTGAAACTTATAAATATCTTGGTGTTATTGACCATAAACTTGCCTGGACTCCCCACGCAACTTATGCGTTGAATAAAACCAGGAGAGCCAAGTTTAGCTTGATTGCTCTGCTGGGCCGGAATAGCGCTCTAAACATTGATAATAAACTCCTACTCTATAAGGTCATTATTCGGACCATCTTGACGTATGGTATGCCCGTCTGGGCCACAATATGTAAGACTAGATGAAAAGAACTGCAAACGTTCGAAAACGTTACCCTTAGGACTATTGCGCAAAAAGATCGGAGAATTGTTTGCAATTCCTCTATTTATAATGACTTCAACATGACTCATATTGGCAAATACGTTCAAGGGCTCATGGAATCCGTGCTGCCCAATATAGAAAATCATAGCAACGAGCTAGTCTCGGGCATTTTAAATCATCCTATGCATAGAAAGAGATAT
>JAHWFO010078853.1:867383-882624 GCA_023313115.1 Rhysida immarginata | reverse complement strand
ATTATGGAAGCTTAGCTTCAAGTGCCACTCGAATAACGTTTCACTACACTGCTCGATTTCGATTGTCGTTGTTGTTCTTTACTCACTGATGATGGAAACTTCGTTTCCGAAATGTACATCTGAGTCATTAAAATTTATTATGTGGAATAGTGTTTTCGGAGTTATTTTTCTTTCTATAGTTGTGTCCACAGTTTTTGGCTTGATTCCATTGTATCTAAGATATAATGATATTTATTTGTAAATGATTATTCTATTTTTTTTATTTAAGTTTTTTCTGTTAGCAGACAGTCATTATTGAGTTTGCATTGTCTAAATAAATGCTAATAAAAATTTCCACGTGACCACGAGGATGTTGTGTCGCACTATTGTTGGTGTTCTTTCCGTAATTACTGTTTTTTATTCAGACATACTACTTCTAGCTTCGGGCTTGACCAGTCCTACTCTCCTTTGGTCCTCCACGCCTTTACTAGTACATCTATGGCGTTCAACTTTCATTTCATTCCATAGGCTTTCAGTTGATTCTTTAAACATGGGAACCGACCATTTTTTTTTGATAACTGGCGATAGATTCCATTGCCTTGTAAATTGCTCCTACCCTGCCGCTCGATGTTTGGTTCCTTACTATTGACTCAGACAAGTGAAATTCTCGCGGCATTTAGACATAAATGGAAATTTGAAATTTCTTTCTTATTCTTTATAAGGAATTAGTCTGTCTCAATGTATCTTTGATTATTTAAACTCAATTGGCACAATGTAACGATTAATATTTCTCATTACAGTATTTTGCTGTATTAATATACATTTAAATATGTTGTTTTTTTCGAGAAATATTTTCTTTTGTAATTGAGATCACAATGCCAATTCCTCAATTGAACCATATTGTTTAGAATATTCTTTTGTACAGAATTTTTTTGTATTTAATAAATAAATATCTCATTCTTAAACCGAAAATAAAAGTTTCTTTAACGAGCCACGTTTATTCATATGTTTGAGGTTCTTTTTAAGTATCACATTTTAAATTCTGTTCTATTTTTTGCTTCCCCCTCTGAATATTTGGTAGCAGAGTGTGGTTGATTTATTTTTTTCAGTCTAGTCTTTAATACAATATGGAGGAATCGTATTTTGAAGAGGGTCTTTCCTTCCCTAGGCCAACAAGTGCCAATTATATTCAATGGATGTACCGAGTTTTAACCTTTCTCGAAACCAAAGGGCTAGCCAAATACGTCCAAGAAAAGATCTCTCTCCCCACAGAAGCATCAGCCAGCTCATCCATGCGCCTGGACTGGGCAAGAGTGGGCATTGCCTCCTGAGTATGATGAGTGATGTTATTGTCATCATGCTTCAAGATAATAATCCCTTTACATTGTGGGAAGCAATTAAGCGTCGATATGGAAGGCCGGATTCAGTGACACAGGCTGAAATAATGCGGTGTCTCTCAGCATTGCGTTTCTTAGACGCTGATGATCCGAATACCTATGTAGCAACAGCGCTACAAATCCGTGCTCAGGCGGGAGCCGTGTCCCTGGTTCTGGATGATAAAATTTTGATTGGCGATATGGTCGCAGGTCTACCCTCAACCTATACTCTATTGAGACTCGCGATTCAGTCAAACCCATCAATGTCAATTGAAACCTTCCTAAGTCAACTAAATGTGGTTTTTAAGGACCTCACCACACCAAATTCTACAATAGGTGTAGCCTCATGTGCCACTTCTGTTTCTCTCCCGTGTCCACATTCAAATGCCCATCGAACAAATGACGTAACATACTATAATCGTGGAGGCCGAGGACACATAAAAACGGTTTGTCTGTCCAAAATTTATCCCACAACTGCAGGTTCAGCTACTTCACGCACTGCGATACACACACACCCCCCCCGTTCGCAGGACCCTGCATCAACAAAGCGCATACCTATTGCTGCCATCGATACTGGTGCGGCAAGTGTGTTATTTTGATTCAGGAACAGTTTTGAAACTCCATGACACGCTTTATGCCCCAAGCACGCGCCTTAACCTTGTCTTCATGAGCCAATTATCAAAGCAGGGTTACAGTCTTCTCTTCGGCCCAACCGGTTACTCCATTACTTCATCCAAGGGCATGACCATCGCTGCGCAGGAGGGCGTGGAGGACCTCCCGTTCCTTCCCGTGGTCTCAAATATCCATTCAGTTTTCCGAACGGACCCTCCCCCATTACTTTCAATGGCTGTCACTTATAGTGACATTCACAATGCATTGGGCCATCCGTCATCAAAACTCTCACTACAGCAGTGAAACACCATAGCATGCGCGGTCTTGAAGTTTTGTCCCCATTAACTGATGACCAACCATGTGTTGCATGCCTTCAGGCACGATTGTGCAACGCCCCTCACAACATTGTACAAGGTCAACGGTCAACACGTCCTTTACAGCCACCTCACGTGGATACAGTGGGACCAATGTCTACCACTTCTATCCATGGAAACAAATTAGTGTTAGTAGCCGTCGATGATTTCTCACGAAAAACTTTCGTTTGTGCTACACCGACAAAAAGGAAGTTCCTAAAGCGTTAATGGTTTTGATACTAAAGCTACAACGCTCTACAGGACAAAATCTGGCGTATATACGTTCCGATAATGGAACTGAATTCACCAATGCGGAGCTAGGTGAGTTCTGTATGAAGAAAAGTATATCTCAACAATTCACCGTTCCTGAGAACCCCCAGTCAAATGGTGTTCCTGAGAGAACCGTACGCTCCATTTGCGATGGAATTCGAGTTCCTCTTCCATCGTCAAAAGTTCCGCACTGATTCTGGGACCATGCTGCGACTACAGTAGCATTTAATCTAAATTCTTTACCCAGACGAGGTCAGACTAAGTCCCCTGAGGAGATATGGTCCAAAAAGAAACCGACCATCAAATATCGAGCTCCTTTCGGTTGCCTGTATACTATTATATACACAAGTCACACCAATCAAAGTTTGACGCTCGCGCCAAAAGTGGTGTTTCTTATGGGATACTCGGCTTCTTCTCCTGGGTACCTTATTTATACACTCGATGAGAGCAAGTTTTTACGAGCACGTACAGTTCGTTTCTTTCCTAAGGTATTTCCAGAGTTCACAAGAAAATCAGATTCATTATTATCTGCTCCACTGGTATTTCCAATTCACATGGAACCCCGAGTTTTTGAAGCACCATAGCCTGATGAACCACATATCATTCAGAGCATACCGCCAATCTCGCCCACTTTAACATTAGATGAGACAAGAATGCAAGCCCTATCTTATACTGAGGACACGCTAGTGGTTACACCTTCATGAGAAACCACATCGATGGAAGATGTTCCAGCTTGTTAGTCTAAATCATCAGTGAACCAACCACCTGTTGAAGTCCCACAACCGGCATTACGACTTTCACAAAGGTTAAAAGAGAAGGCAGAAAAACAACGTGCCGCCTTATGTCATCCTGAGTTTACTGACTCCGACTTGCTAATCACTCCGCCAATCACACCCCAGTCTTATGAACAAGCACTCGCTTCTCCCCAACATCGTCAATGGGAAGAGGCCATGCAACATGAATTGAATTCACTCATACTTCATCACGTCTGGGATTTAGAGCTTCCACCACCAAATGTAAAAATTTTAAAGAACAAATGGATCTACCGCATCAAATATAACCTTGATGGTTCGGTGTCCAGATTCAAGGTAAGATTAGTGGCTGTCGGCTCGTCACAAATCTACGGGAGCCTGTATGATTTAACTTTCTCACCTGTCATCAGAATGGAATCCCTTCGCTTACTATTTGCCATAGCTGCAAATACAGGGATGTCACTGCGCCAGTATGATGTCAAATGTGCATATTTTCAAGCACCAATAGACCACACATATATCTATCGCCACCTAAGGGATTATCAACGCCAGTTAATCACGTCTGCAAATTGCGTAAATCACTTTACAGTCTCAAACAAAGTGGAAGATGCTGGTACGTAAAATTGTGTCAGCTTCTTACCCGATTAAAATTCACTCCATCCAGAACAGACGATTGTTTTTTTTTACTACACTAATGCTGGGTGCACCATTCTCGTAACAGTCTACGTGGATGACATAGTGGCAGCAACAACAAATGTCTCCATCATAACCGCCATCATGAACAAAATGAAGCAAGAAATCGACCTCGTGGAGTTAGGAGTGGTTAAACATCGGCTCGGTATGCTTGTGTCACAAATGAACGGTTCTATTCATCTGTCACAGGCACATTATATGAATCAAATCCTGCATGATTATGGCCTTCAAGACATCAAACCAAAAACCATGTCACTCAGCCCTCATGTAAACCTTGATGATCTACGGATTCACAACCAGTCGATTCTACCCATTACCAATATCTTCTAGGTTCCTTAATGTATGTAATGACTTGCACGTGGCCGGATATAGCTTTCGCAATTACTAGGTTGTCGACATATGCTAAATCCTCTATACATTGCATATGGCTGCTCTTAAGGGTGTCGCTTCTTATCTTAAACACACTTGCAATACATCACTCGTTTTTACCCCATCTACGGGCCCTTTGTGCGCATTCGCTGACCCTAGCTGATGTGTCACCCCACAGAGTAAAGGATAATCTGGAATTTTGATCAAAATGGGGAAAAATACCATAACCTGGTCCTCTAAAAGGCAACTGCGAAGCTGAAATGATCGCTATAAACGAATGCATGAAGTCACTGAAATGTCTTTGGAACCTCATAGCTGAGTTAAGACAAGGGGAGTTTGTTTCTTTCACCTACAATCATTTATACTGATTCGACGTCTGCCATAGCATGTCTGGGATCATTAGAATCGAAGAGTAGGGCAAGACACATCTTGAGATTGCATAATTTCATCGCGCGAGAAATTAATCTTCAGAATGTGATTCTTACTTACTGTTCTTGCCCCGGCATGCCGGCAGTCGTACTAACTAGACCTTTACCTGCCCCTGCTTTACGCAGATTCTTGGATTTGTTATCCTTATCTGAGCAGGGATAAGTAATTGTTTATATTCAATTACTTAACTCATTGGTTTGCTAGCCTACACGAGGGTATTTACAAAGTTTATCTTGTTCCTTTAAACTTCATAATTTCAAAGTTATTTATTTCGCGGGATGAGAGTAAAATATTTTTTGTTAAATGACTGTAGCTTTAAAATCACAAAAGGATTTTTTGGGCTTGTTCTTACCTTCCGTGAAGGCAGTAACCATATTTTCTTTACTTCATAAAATATTTTTTTTACATTTGTTAACGTATTATACGTTTAATATATATTTTAATTTGGTATACCAAAATGCAAATATTGTTGTTTCTCTTTTGCATATTTTTTTTGCTAAAATGCAAACCATACTGTGTGCGCACAAAAATATGAAAAAAATAATAAAAGGCATAAATGTTTTTTTGTTTATTATACCTTAGATAATTTTTTTTATCCGAACTTGTATATATATCGTCAGTATCCGCCATTTTATGTCGTGTTCAAGAAAATTACAGGGGCCTTTGTTCGGGCAAACTCAGATTTTTTTTGTAAAATAGATATAATGATATTTATGTGTAAATGATTATTCTATTTTTTATTTATTTTTTTCTGTTAGCACACAGTGATTGTTGAGTTTGTATTGTCTAAATAAATGTCAATAAAAATCTGAACGTGATAGTCGCTGTCTGCTGCAGTTGTCGCTAGCGAATAATTTCCGTGACCACGAGGATGTTGTGCCGCACTATTGTTGGTGTTCTTTCCGTAATTACTGGGTTTTTTTTATTCAGACAGACTACTTCCAGCTTCGGGCTTTACCAGTCCTATTCTCCTTTGGTCCTCCACGCCATTACTAGCGCATCCATGGCGTTCAACTTTCATTTCATTCCGTAGGCCTACAGTTGATTCTTTAAACATGGGAACCGACCATGTCTTTTTATTTTGGTCCAGTCGTTAACTGGCGAAAGATTCCAATGCCTTGTAAATTGCTCCTACCCTGCCACTGTATGTTTAGTTCCTTACTATTGACTCAGACAAGTGAAATTCTCACTGCGGCATCCATGATTCTCTATCGAGCAGCATCTGCGGGTTTACTCGTAAGGTAATAATGATATTTCTTCTGATACTATTTCAACAATAACGCGTATAAGGGACGCCATGCTGCACATTTCAGTTTTCTTCATTAATAATTGATTATTATTTCGTAGTCTTCCTTTAGACACAAATGGAAATTTGAAATTTCTTTCTTATTCTTTACAAGGTATTAGTCTGTCTCAATGTATCTTTAATTATTTAAACTCAATTCGCACAATGTAGCGATTAATATTTCTCATTACAGTATTTTGCTGTATTAACGTACATTTAAATATTTTTTTATTTATTTCGAGAAATATTTTATTTTGTAATTGAGATCACAATGCCAATTCGTCAATTGAACCATATTGTATAGAATTTTTGTACAGAATTTTTTTGTATTTCATAAATAAATATCTCATTTTTAAACCGAATATAAAAGTTTCTTTAACGAGCCACGTTTATTCTTATGTTTGAGGTTCTTTTTAAGTATCACCTCTTAAATTCTGTTCTATTTTTTTTGCTTCCCCCTCTGAACACAAACTGTCGGGAGAGCCGTGTGGTTTCCGACTTGGCCAAAGCACGACGGATCACATCTTTGCTCTAAGGCAAATCTTTGAGAAATCCTGGGAGTATGCGAAAGAGGTCTACGTTGCCTTGTGGACACCGAAAAAGCATATGACAGAGTTCCTCGGGAGAAGCTCTGGCAAGTGTTGCAAGGGTATGGAGTGGATGGGCAATTACTGGTTGCTATCATGTCGCTGTACGAAAGCTCTGAGATGTGTGTCCGGATAAATGGCATTAAGTCAAGACCGTTCACCGTAGGTGTTGGACTCCGCCAAGGGTGTGTACTGTCGCCCCTCTTGTTCATTATCTTTATGGACTGGATAGACAGGGGCAGCCGAGGCGATGAGCATGTTTGTGTGGGCGACTGCCTGGTGGAGAGGTTGCTCTTTGCTGACGACCTTGTCCTCCTTGGGTCTTCTCGCAAGAACATTCAGCATGTACTAGACCAGTTTGCAGCCAAATGTGATCACAAACACGGGAACCGACCAGTTTGCAGCTGGGATGAAGATCAGTGTGGCTAAAACTGAGGTTATGGTTCTTTCAAGACAGTCTGCTCAATGTAAGGGGAACCTCATTGAGACAGGTGGAGAAATTCAATTGGATTCGCATTCACGAGTGATGGACGGCAGGAGAAAGAATTGGATGCTCGGAACGGTGCAGCAAGCTGTGTCAGACGTGAACTGTGGCGATCCGTGGTAACTAAACGCGAGCTGGGTAACAAAGCCAAGTACTCCGTCTTCAAATCTATCTTTGTCCCCATTCTCACCTATGGTCATGACGCTTGGGTAATAACCGAAAGAGTGCGATTGCGCGTATAAGCGGCTGAATTGAGATTTTTGAGAAGTGTGGCAGGTGTTACCCTACTAGATAGAGGCACAGCAGCACACTAAGGGAGTCTTTAGGTGTTGAGCCGCTACTTCTCCGCATTGAGAAATCTCAATTGCGCTTGTATGGCCACGTGATCCTGATGCTGCAAATCGGTCTTCCTAGGCAGTTATTTTCCAAGCCGGTGGGTAAGAGACCAAGGGATCGGCCAAGAACCAGGTGGCTAGACTAGATGGAGAATCTGGGTTCGAGTCGCTTGGGTATTACCAGGGAGGATATGCGTCTGATGCCGGAAGATGGCGATCGCTGGAGATTCTCCATAGGGCTGCTGCCCCCGCGACCCTAACGGATAAGCGGGTTTGAAAAGTAAGTAAGTAAGTAAGTTCGTGTAGTTGCAGTGTACCTTTAGGATGTTAATATACTTAAATATTAAGGCGCACTATTCAGCCAATTTAGAAAAAAGACGGTTTATAGAGTCACTGTATAAGAAGAGTACCGCAACTGATTATCCCAGCATTTGCCGCCCGTCCTGAAAGCTGATTGGTTGTAACCTATCACGTGACCCTCTGCCGCCATTATGGGCTTATGAGCGTGTACAGCTACAGTTACGCTTTTGATGAGTAGTCGCATTTGCTGTTGATATCAACATTTTATATCCAGTTTTATATAAAAGTTTTATATATCCAGAAAAGTACGAGGGGTGATTGATAAATAAGGTCTCCATGGCTGTAAGTTTTTTATTTCTTTACCGATTTTCAAAATTCTTTTTGTATCTTATACACACATTTGTTCTCTATGTAATGCACTATTCACTTATTGATATAGTCCATATTCTTTTCTAAGTGCAATGACTGAATATAACGTTAAATTCATGATAGTCGAAAATGGTTAAGAGGAATGTGGTTTAGTGGAACCCTGATGGTCTATTGGAATGGTCAATTATTGTGTATGGCATGTTATACAGGGTGTCCCATGCAACTTGTACCAGCAAAGGTCTGTGGTCTGGGGACACCAATACCTATCGATTGGACCCCATGTATGTTCCGCGATTTTTAGTAGTTTTCGAGATATGAATTTTTTTGTTTTATTTTCAGATTTTATTAAATTTTGGACGGATTAGCTATAACTTTTTCTGTGAAGTGATTCTTTGAGATTTTCTTTGTTAGTATTATGGCTAGCATGTGTGTTCGTCTGTAACAACACTAAACACCAAAATTCTAACACTAACACCAAAATAGCTCAGATTTTGATCACAAAATTAAAATTTATACGAGGGTTGGGGCATAAGTCATGGCAACTATTTCTTTTTGAGAGAATTCGACCGTGGGTGGAAAATGTGAAATGTATAGATGAAAGGACAAGGAATGGAGTTAATGTACGGACATTTAGCAACAAGGAAATATTTTGCTCTTCATGTTTATTAAGGTAGTTGATATAACATTGCAACTTTCATGTTCCAGAATCATTACAGCACACATACCCGTTCTAAAGGACCTCAAAGTAGTCCCCTGAACGTTCACAGTACGCTGCCAACGATGAGACAGGCGCCCATTTCATCTGCTTCACCATTTCTCTCACCATGTGGAAATCTGGTCATCTCCTGTTGCACAATACGGGTATTTGCAATGTCCATTCGTGTCCGAAGCTGTCTACCACCTAATGGTTCCTTAACGTCCGTATAAGATCAAAATCACATGGAGAAAAATCCGTAGAGTATAGTGGGTGCTCCAATTCTTACCAAAGCCAGCGGAGACCGGCTATATTGAGCGTTGTTCAACTCGGGTTACATCCATCCTGCATGGCGGTTGACTAAGAACTGATTTAACATTGTTCTCTCTGCAACAAAAGGAAATCACAGGGCCATCTGGTATTATGGAAATATACTATGAATGAACGGTTTCCTCGAGACATATGACATTTTGTGATACCATACCTTAGCTATGAGAAAAAAAATAGTTGTCATGACTTATGCCCCAACCCTCGTATTTGAGAGAAATTGTTACTTGATTTCAACTTGAAAAAAAATTACTTAACCCTGACTGAATAAATTCCTGATAATTTTAAAAACTTTATGGGACCCTTAGCTCTCAAAATAACACAAAAAAGTTGACACTTTATAGGGCAATTTTGAACGTTTATTTAAATGCAAATCATAATTATTTGTCACATTGTGCTAAATAAAACAACGGAAATAATCTTAAGAAATCATTTATTTATTACTGTTTTCACAATAAACGTTCAAAGTGCCTGCCACCTGCCGCAATGTATAGACGGCATCGACGCAATAAATTACCGCACAAATCTCGGAAGGCTTGGGTTTTTTGTCGTATTATTTCTTGAGCTTCATTTAATTTAGTTTTTAACTCCTCCAAACTCGAGAATTCGTTATGGTACACCAATTCCTTATAGCATCCCCGGATAAAAAAATCTATGGGGCTCAGATCAGGGGACCTAGGAGGCCAGGCGATTGGTGCATTAGGGCCAATCCGCCTCTCTGGGAAATGCTCGTTCAAATGGCCTCTAACCTCTTTTGCAAAGTGGCAAGGGGCACCGTCGCACTGAAATATCATGTTCTGGCGTGTTGATAAAGTGACATCCGACCTCCACAAAATCATTTTATAAAAAATTTAAATAATTTTCACCATTTAATCTCGTCGGGACTTCTTTTGGGCCAATTAATAAAATTTTATGTAAATACGTTATTTTACATCTTTTTATCTAACATTCCTAATTTCACTATTTTCTACTGTATCAACTTTAAACTCCGTTTTCTCGTAAAAATGTCATATAAAGTACCAACTTTTTTGTGTTATTTTGAGAGCTAAGGAACCCGTGAAGTTTTTAAAAGTATAAGGAAGTTATTCAGTCAGGGTTAAGGATTTTTTTTTCAAGTTGAAATCAAGTAACAATTTCTCTCAAACAGAAATTTTAATTTTGTGATCAAAATCTCAGCTAGTAGTAGTTAGAATTTTGGTGTTTAGTGTTGTTACAGACGAACACACATGCTAGCCATAATACTAACAAAGAAAATCTCAAAGAATCACTTCACCGAAAAAGTTATAGATAAAACCGTCCAAAATTTAAAAAAATCTGAAAATAAATCAAAAAATTCATATCTCGAAAACTACAAAAAATCGAGGAACATACATGGGGTCCAATCGATAGGTATTGGTGTCCCCAGACCACAGACCTTCGCTGGTACAGGTTACATGGAACACCCTGTATATCAAGCTGCTTAGAATGACGTACAATTCATGACAGTCGAAATTGGATCAATCGTACGTGGTTTAATTGAACCATGATGGTCTATTGGAACGGTGAATGCTAGCTACGGCATGTAATATATCAAACAGCTTGGAATGACGAGTAATGAAAGAATATAGCGTAAAATTATAGCGCATAGGGTACGTCTATCTCGCTCCCAGAATTTTTACACACACACAAAAAAAGAAAAAAAAAAGAATCTCTTAAACAAACAAAAACAACAAGCCCATGACGTATACAATTTCCTAGAAAACGACCAAACTGGTTCAATGGTACGTTGTTTAGTGGAACCATGATGCAAGTCTACTGGAACTTCAATGCTAGGCTATGGCACGTAATATATCAAATAGCTTGGAATGACATGTAATCTATATATACCTCGTATAAAAATGAATTGCTGTTCGTTAGTCTCGCTAAAACTCAAAAACGACTTGACGGATTTGAATAATTTTTTTTTGTTTTGTTTCCTCTAATACAGGGATGGTTTTGTTTCCTCTAGTAAGAATAAGGAAAACCAACCCCTAAGGAGGGGAAAGGGGGATTGAAAATTTGTTAACACATTAACTGGTGTTGCATTGTATACTTAACACATTAACTGGTGTTGCATTGTATACTTAACACATTAACTGGTGTTGCATTGTTTAGTTAACACATTAACTGGTGTGGCACTACATAATTAACCATATTAACCTCTTTTAGGGATGAGGTAACGAGTTGTACAGTGTGCTATCCATGTAGCGTGATGTCTCCACCATGACCTACCTAAAACCTTCCCAGGGTCCATCGGAATTACCATGAAAAATTCCATCAAGATTGGTCTAGCCATTATGAGATGTATAGCGAACAGACAGGTCCATGTGTGTTTCTTTCTTATATAAATCTATAGTTTAATTCCAATCTTGATGAAATTTCCAAATTTGATCTTCAAAGCAAGAAGAAAGTCACTGTCTACATGAGATTTCGAAAAAATAATATTTATCGATAATAATTCATGGTTTTAAATTCAAATTATGGACCAAAATATATACAGTATCTCCTGACGAACAATGCAAGGTAAAGTTTGTGCAACAATGGACTGATCTGTTTGTTTCAACAGTAGTGATAGCAACACAGAATTCTAAAAATGATATGGCATTAAATACAAAAATTGGAGAAAATATACCAGATTCAGCCAATCAAATAGTTATGTATGTAAGACACGTTCATTAAGACATGTAAATGAATCTCAAGACTGATCATTTCGTAAATTTCATGAACAAAAATATTTTGAGGACACACGACTTATATGCATAAATCGAGGACCACCCTCTTATAAAATATAATATTCTTCGGGCTTTCTAATTTCCTGACCATAATTTAAAGTTTCGCCTAATGGTCGTCAGCATACAGCTGGAAGGGTCTTCCTCCTTTGAGAATCAGTGAGAAGGCGTGGGAAATTTTAACAATACATATACTTCCTGTCCTTTGTGCTTTTCTTAGAATTGATAGTTGTTAGAATGTAACATTTTCTGGAAAAGCTTTAAAAATGAGCAGTAAATTGAAATAATGGAGAGTTAGCAGACTATTGAGAACAGTGGAAAGGCAGCAGAGAAAGCAGCCCCTTCACTCGGTGCTGTATCGATTTTTCCAGCACACTGCTTCAACTAAACAAGTGGTGAGTGACCCTGTGCCCGTCGATGCAAATATGTCAACAGAAGAAACTGCGACTGCCAGATCACACCAAGTGATGCATGTACCAGTTTTGCTTCAAGACCTCGAGAGCAGAGTGTGAATTGCAACAGTTTACCAATTAGAAAAATTGATGGAAAAATTACGCGACCTGGATTCGAACCAGGAACCCCGATTGTCATGGTCGATGCCTCTATCAATTGGGCTATCACAGACACTTGAACAGCCATGTTGTCACAAAGTGTCTTAAAAACAACCAAGTTGTCAAGAAGGAAAGCCCAATGGTAGGTGGGCACCCGGTTCACAGATCGTGAATTTCTCCTATCCAAACCATCAGAAACTTTGATGAACACACAATAAGAAATAAAGAAATTAAACTGGAGCAAACACCAAACATTAGGTAAATACTACTTGGTTGTCTTTAAGACACTTAGTGATAGCATGGCTGTTCAGTTGTCTGCGATAGCCCAATTAGTAGAGGCGTCGACCATGACAGTCGAGGTTCCTGGTTCGAATCAAAGTCGCAGAATTTTTCTATCCATTTTTCTAATTAATATCATTTACCTGAAGCTTGGAGTTAACTCCAGTATAATTTCTTTATTTCCTAACAGTTTATCAATTGGAATTGCAGAGTACACAGACACAAACGATCATGTACATCCATGAAGAGAATTTTGGATTTGTGGAATTTTTAGATAAACAAATGAATTTTTAAAGGTCAGGTCACACAAATTTACAGCCATAGCCAGGCTGAAATAACGTCAGATAAAACTATTGTATCATTTTCATTCTATTTCCTCCCACTTTCATAGCCATACACATTATTCTACACATTGTTGCTCCTGCACTATGGGTAAACTCGCTCAGCTATACACAACATTCCAATAGGGATCGGGGAGAACTGTTAGAGGGCCATCCTTTAGGAAAATTTTAAAAGGTTTTTTCGGTTTTTCTATATGAATTTTTACTGTTTTAATTTGTTAATTTTTACTTTATATTCCCATTCAGATATTGCAAACTTTCATCAAAAAAGAGCCCGAGTTACGCCGGGTATATCAGCTAGTGAATGAATATAATGTAAAATTCATGAAAATTAAAATTGGTTCAAATTTACGTGGTTTAGTGGAACCATGATGCATGTATGTTGGAGCTTTATCTTAAGGTAATCTTCATTATTTCCATCTTGGATTTTAGCACACAGTGTTTTTTCGTTTCAACATTGTTGTTTCGACTAAGAATGCCAGATGATTTTTTACTGCTAGGACGTCTCTTTATCGTGAGGTACGATGCTTATCATAATGATTCACATGTTAAACCTTTATCGATAATATTGGCATATCGATATGGTAACAATACATCAAGAAATAATTACATGTAATAAAAAAATTTTTATGATACGTGCAATCCTGACATGACAATAATAAGCAACAGTCAAAATTTTTTTCATGAATTTTTTATGGGTAACGATAAAGGGTTAATGGGGAAAGTTATAAATAATAAATAAGAAAGAAAGTAATAAATAAATAAGTATTTAAATAAATAAAAATTATAATTTTTATTAAAATTTTTGGAGAGATATAAGAATTATTCTAAAACAAATAAGAGAATACAACTTCCAGGGCGAGCAGTGATCAAGTTTTTGCTGAAAAGGTGAAGATACTTCCTTAATGAGTTAATATGTGGAGAAAATTTAGTTTTCATATAGATTTGTAATGTAGTCAATTACTTTAGAGAAATTGTAGATAATGTTTATCTAAACATATTAGAAAATTATAAAGATGTCTGCTGATTGTGTGAGAGGGCAATCTTTTCCGCTAAAACTGATACTGTCAATCTGAACAACCACATTCAGGACGTGATTCCACGCTCTCACTGAATACAGATCTATTGAAACGGTTACATGTTGATGAGGGATGGTGATGACACTGTAAACAAATTTCCGCAACTCTCTCAATCCATTTATATTCAAATTTAAATTTGGCAAATATCATCAAACACTTAGCCCTAGCAACGACGGGCATATTAGCTAGTGAATGAATATTATGTAAAATTCATGAAAGTTAAATTGGTTCTAAGGTACGTGATTTAGTGGAACCATGATGCAAGTCTATTGGAACTTCAATGCTAGGTTATTGCATGTATTATATCAAACAGCTTGGAGTGACGTGTAATCTATCTATATATACAGGTTGTTTTTGAATTGAGTACAGATTTTTGGGAGATGATAGAAGAGGTCCTTAGAAGTATTTTTTGTCATATGAACATGGGGTCCCCGCAGCTCCGTTTACTTATTATACTGCATTGAACACGTCAGTTGAACATTTCCCCTTCATTTAAATTCCTAGTTCCACAGGGTGGGTAGCTTGAAATTGCAAAAGACAACTGTTCTCTTCTTTAGCGCGATACACTTGACATATAAACTAAAAGTACAATAGAACGGGCTCACCGATCACAAGACGCTCCAGCGCCGGGACGCAGTGTGCGTTGGTAGGCCTAGATTATTTTATTTTTAACAATTAACACAAGCAATCTACTGTATGACTTTTACAGTAATTGTTCGAAATGACCGCCATTTGCTTCATAGCACAATTCGCAACGCCTTATGATGGATTGATGTACGCGTGGAAACAGTTGATTTGCACGGTCGCTGATGTCACCTGCTGCCGCGACAACACGAGCCGCCAATTCTTCTTCGGTATCTACGGGTTCGGAGTACACCATTGATTTTATGCTTCTCCATAAAAAAAATCCATCGTTGTGAGATCTGGCGATCTCGGTGGCCAAGCAGCTGGTCCGCCACGACCAATCCAACGACCAGGATATGTCTCATTTAGGTAATCTCTAACTGCTCTTGTGTAATGCGAAGGTGCG
>JAHWFO010078853.1:809843-850083 GCA_023313115.1 Rhysida immarginata | reverse complement strand
AAAAAAAAAAGATCACGAAGTCCCCGCTCTGACTTCATTCCGTACGTTCGTCCTTATTTCTGTTCTTGTTTTTAACTTATCTCTTAACTTTTCTTTTATTTCTCTATATTATTACTTATTATTTCTTATTATTATTTTATTTCTCTTATTAATATTATTAATATTATTTTTTATTATTCCTTAACACTTCACAGTATTTCCTAATATTCCTTAGCAATACAGTGCTTTTCCTTTTTGTCTCTTATTTATCTTCTATTTTTTTCGTTTATTTATTCTACTTCTTATTTTATTATTAGTTTAATAAGAACTAACCTTTATCTTGCCCAGCAACCCTTTCCCTTGCTACTTACCTTAATCTCCCCCTCCTAATTTTGCTACTGACCTTGATCCCCCCCTTCTAATCTTGCTTTTGTTAATCCTCTTTCTTGTTCGCCATTTATTTCCTCATCCTATCTACTGCTTACCTCCCCTCCCGCTACGATTGGACAACATGTCTATTATTAACTGCAATGTGTGTTTTGCATGTGGAAAAAAATGCACCAAATCTACGCGTATCAAGTGCCACGTGTAAGAATTATAAGACATTTATTCTTACACCGTGTCAAGTGCGATAAATGTCGGTATGCGTTTCACACCACGTTCACTGCCTTGGATAGAAGAGATACCAGCGCCCTTCTTTCATCAGATGGATCACTAATTTTTGTATGTAAAGACTGTAAATCATCCAGTTACGTTGATCTTAAAGACCTAATATCGTCCTTAAAAACGGAGATTGAAGACTTAAAATCATCGATCGGCGTGAAACAAAATGTCTCCCATGATGACATCATTGAGGAAGCAATACAGGAGATGGACGACAGACAATCACGTGAGAAAAATATCATTGTTTTTGGAGTCGAAGAGAGCACAAACCGTCGATCAAAGAAAAAATTACTGACGATAAACAGAGTGTAGCGCAAATCCTGGCTGCGATTCCTGATACCCCCCCTGACGGTAGACTGCCTTCGTATCTCCCGCTTGGGGAAACCAACTGCCGGTAAGGTGCGACCACTAAAAATAATTATACCCTCGAAATCTGATGTTATCCATATTTTAAAGCACAAAAGAGAAATCCATCATACAACAAAATTTTCAGTGTCTAGTGATAACAGTACAATGCAGCGTGAGCGATTTAAATCGCTTAAAGCTGCTCTAATGACACGCCGCAATGAAGGTGAAACAGATATAATGATTAAATTTATCAATGGCTGCATTGTGAAGTCTAATTCAAATTGTGAAGTCTAATTCAAAAAACTAAAGTACTCGGGAATATCCGCATATTATCAGAATGTAAATGGTCTACGCATTAAATTGACTGAAATTTCATCACATTGCTCTGTAGATGATGTTATTTGTCTTACTGAACCAACTTATGTCCAGATATTAATAACGCCGAACTTGGCTTAACTATTTATGCCATTTATCGACAGGATCGTGATGAATCCGCCAGTGCAAAAAAATCAGGTGGTGGTATTCTTCTTGCGATTAGTAACCATTTTTCCTCCACTGCTTTAAAAACAAATACATCGAAAGTGGAACACACGTTTGTTAAGATTAACAATTCTGGATACTCCTCTACAATCTTCTGTGGAGTATATATTCCTCCTGGTGCTCCTGTGGAGACATATCTTTTACATTTCAATGAGATTGAACATATGATGCTGGCACATCCTGATTCAAATACATGCATCTTAGGTGACTATAACCTTCGTGAGCTTTCACCTTTTTGGACAACAGACAATAAATACTACGACCGACACGGCCTCTCCCCATCAGCCAATTATTTACTTGACATGTTGCATTTTTTTAAATCTTACCCAATTTAATAAGACTGTCAATCAGAATAATGTTATACTCGATTTGGTTCTGTCATCGGCTAAATTAGATGTTGCGGATGCCTACTCTATTATTCATCCTGATCCACATCACCCTCCTCTACACTGCTTTTTGTATGTGGAAGACACTAGTAACAAAATGAAATATTATTTACTTTCCTACGACTTTGTTAACGCTGATTATGATAATATTGTGAATCAACTCTATAGGGCAGATTGGTGCTTATTGAAAAATATGGATCTGAAAACTGCTATTAATTACTTTTATAATGTTATTTATGAAATTATCGAGCATTTTATTCCTAGAATTAAAATTAGAACTAACCGATATCCTAAGTGGTTTTCTCCAGAATTAAAATTGCTTGTATGCCGTAAAAGATCTGCCCATCATAATTATAAGATAACAGGATCTGACTATAAGTACTTCTCTGCTCTAAGCGCACAGTGAAAAAACTTGCAAAATTGTGTTATAAAGCCTACATCTCTTCAATAGAATCTGCAGTCTACACCAATATAAAGTCTTTCTGGAATTACGTCAACTCAAAAAAGTTAAACAATGATCTTCAATGTACTATTGTTATTAATGTGCTATATTGATGATGTCAAGAACGATCCGCTTGAAATAGCTAACTTATTTCCCCAGTATTTCTCTTCTGTTTATGATGATTCCTGTGCGGCTCCCCCTGTTTGTGATCTGTTATATAATCATGGAATTGACATTTCAAATATTTCAATTTCTGCTTACGACATAGAACACAAACTTAAAACACTCAAGGTCAACAAAAGTCCTGGCCCGGATAACCTGCATCCGCTTTTTATATCCACTTGAGCCTCTCCACTGTGTCTTCCTCTTCTAATCATTTTCAACAAATCCCTCAATCTTGGTGTATTTCCTGATTTTGTAAGAGCAATTTTATTGTTCCGGTCTTTAAATCTGGCGATAGGAGTGATGTGACAAGCTATCGTCCGGTTACTATTCAGTCAGTTATCCCTAAAGTGTTTGAATCTATCATTTTAGATAAAATACAGTGTCACTTTAAACATATTATTACTCCCCAGCAACATGGTTTTATTCCAGGGAGATCTGTTCTTACGAACTTACTAACATATGAAAATTATATCTTTGACAATCTTGACAGACATAAGCAAGTTGATGTTATTTATACAGATTTTACTAAAGCCTTCGATAAAGTAAACCATAATATTCTATGTAAGAAACTTGAAGCCTTCGGTATCAGAGACCCACTTTTATCTTGGATCCGTAGTTTTATTGTGTCTCCGTGTTTGTACGTTAAAATTAAAGACAACAACTCCTGTTCATTTAGTGCTACTAGTGGGGTGCCCCAAGGTTCACACTTGGGCCCCCTTCTGTTTCTTCTCTATATTAATGACATCGCCGAGGTATTGAACGGAGTTCAATTATTGTTATTTGCGGACGACTTGAAAATATTTACCTCTATTAATGATGAATGGGATTGCAATGTTCTTCAAAATTCTTTGAATGCATTATCATTATGGTGTACACGTAATGGCATGATTCTCAATATTAGAAAACGTAAAGCTATGTCTTTCTGCAGAAACAAACACATGGTGTTTTATCCTTATTCAATTGATGTTATCATTTTAGAGAAGGTTACAAATATAAAAGATCTCGGTGTCATTTTTGACAATAGAATGACTTTTACATCTCATGTAGATTATATCCTCAAAAAATCCTATAAAAATTTAGGGTTTCTGAATAGACATATACAACCTTTTCAAGATATTACATCAATTAAAATTCTATATTGTGCATTAGTTCGTCCAATTCTGGAATAAGCCTCTATAATCTGGTCTCCCCATTATGTATATTGATGCAGTTGAAAGACTTCAGAGAATATTTCTTCGCATGATTAATAGAAAACTGGGTAATATTTCCTTCAATACAGATTATGTCCATCTTCATAAACTTTTGAACATTGAAACTCTGGCCAATAGAAGAATACGTTCAGACCTATTCTTTCTTTTTGACTTACTGAATTCCACTGTTAACTGTCCTAATTTACTAGAACTGATTCCTATCCGTATCCCTAACTACATTACTAGGAGTACAGTGCCCTTTCTGGTTGAGAAATCAGTGTCCACCAATAATTATGTCTATAACTCACGAATTAGACACCTCCTCAGGAGTGCTAATTCCTATTTGGCTAATTTTGACATTTTTCATGACAACAGATAAAAACTCAAACAAATTAATCTCTTCACTTATCCTGCTAATAATTAATTATTATTATATTATATATTATGTTAATTATATTAATTATTGATTGTTTTAATTCATTTCGTTAGTGATTTTATTGCTTTATTTATATCATTTTACTATATTATTTATATCTTTTCATCCCCTTTCTTTATTTTTGTTTTATATTTTGATTGCTTTTCCTTTTTTTTTAATTTGGCCCTGCTTATTCAGCGTCTGATGAGCGAGTTTCATGATTGTTTTTAGTGCTTTCAGTTTGAAGATCTTATTTACATGAATTTATTTTCTCAAAAGAATTTCTAATAACCTAGGGATAGATAACATTATAAACTGTAAATCTCTTTTCGAATCCATATAATCGAGATTAGAGTGCATATTTTCAGACATTCTGTTCATGATTTTTATTTAAATCATCTCTCCCTCCTCCTCCTTTTTACCCATCAGTGTTTTTCTTTCTTCCCTTTTTCTTCTTTAATTTACGGTTGAGTCTTGCCCAGCGCTCGTTGCAGGAAGGCGTCTGTCTTTTCACGGCTCCTTTCGAGAGACGATGGCCTCTCATAAAGATTCCCACGCGTCATTGGAAGGTCACTCGATACCCGAGCGAAGAACTCCCGAGTTGGGGCTTCAAGGATCCCGTCGCTAAGCAACTGGAAGCAGTTGTTAAGATGACCATAGCCAATGCCAACAAGCGATAAGTGGCAATGTATGCCAATGGGAGCACATTGAACTTGCGTGCATCACCTGCGTAGACGGATGCCACGAGAAGGGTCGAAGGTGAAGGAAAAGAGTACCATGTCAGAGAGCTAAAAATAGATCCGACCTTACGTAAGAACTAGGAACGATCCCCCGCCATTTTAATGTCAATGTTTCTTCAACGGCTTTGTTCTAATTTTCTTCTCCCCTCCTACTCGTTCACTGTTTCTAATTTTGGAAACGAAGTAACGCATTCGGGAATAACTATTTCACGTCTTTTCGTTTCAGGTGTTATTTTAAAGTATGGAGTTTGGATTTCTGTTTTGTTAACTAAAAAAAGTCATAGTATAGTACAAGAAATAAATGACTCTTTAACCACAAAAAGTAAATAATAAAAAGAAAAATACGACCTAATCTCTATAAGCGCTTTTCGAGGGCGAAGCTCTCATCATTCAGCAGGTAGAAGAAGGGAGTAACACACCAGATGATACTGAATGTGAGGACAAAAAAGACTGATATTTATAAGGAAACTGAACCAATGACGGAAAAATTAAACTCGAGAGAAGAAGTAAATTTCAGTGATTGGCTAATGTGGACCAATACTGAATCAGCTGAGATTCGCTGATTGGTCCTTTGTCTAAATTAAGCAAATTGTCGCTTTTGGCTGATGAGATCTCCATACTTTTAAACGAGTCAAGGAGCCGTTTTTGATTTATTGCTTTAACGAGTTTTAGGTTTTGAATGGAGATGTCGTGTCCCGTATCCAGGGAATGTTTCTCCACGGCTGAATGGTTGCTTCTTCCGTACTTCCGGTGGGCCATATGTTCTTTGAATCGGGTTGTTAAGTTGCGGGCCGTTTGTCCAAAATAAATCTTGGGGCATTGGGAGCACTTGATCTTGTAGATTCCTGCCTTCTGTAGTGGTGGAATTTTATCTTTCGGATTACCTAGTAATAGTCTAGCACGGTTGGGGTTGCTGTAGGATAGGGAAAGATTGTGATTACTAAATATTGAGTGTAGACCTTTGATTAATTGGTTATTGAAGGGTAATGAAATAGTATTAGACTTCCTTTTAGTGTGCACAAATGTAGTATTGTCCTGAATGAATTTTTTGAACATCCTCTTCTTAAGTAATTTCGTTATGGTGCCTTGACTGTATCCATTTTTGGTGGCGAGCCTCCTTATTAAAGTGATTTCTTTATCTCGGGTCGCGTTATCTAAGGGAAGATGTAAGGCTCTATCAACCATTGAAATGAAGGCGGAAAGTTTTTGATTCCACGGGTGGCTGGAATCAGAGGGGATAAAATTGAGACGTTTAGAGGGTTTGCGATAAACTTCAAAAGTGAGGGAATCGGACTTTCTTGAAATCTGGACGTCCAGAAAGGGCAGTTTGCCCGCCACCTCTAACTCATACGTAAATTGAACGCTGGGGAAAAAGGAGTTCAAATGGTCGGTGAATTGTTGGATATCGCAAATGTCAGAATTGAAAATGGCGAAAATATCGTCTACATAGCGGAACCAATATTTAGGAAAATAGTGGCCCGAATTCCTAAGAATATCTTCAAAAGACTAAGCTAAAATGAGGCTGAGGCAGGACCCCATTAGGGTGCCATTCTTCATATTGTAGACCTTACCTTTATATAAGAAGATATTGTTATTAACGCATAATCTGATTAACCTTAGAATTTCATTAATTTGGCTCATAGATATATTATTTTTGATCAAAATTTTTTCAAGAAAGTGAGAGTCTCGGGAATAGGGACACTCGGAAATAGCGAAACAACATCAAAAGAAATCAGAATGTCATTAGGGTTAATAACTACAACTTTTAAGTTTCTTAGTCAAATCAATACTATTTTTGATGGAGCTGTCGAAATCAGAAATTTTAAGTGTTTTAAGAAACTTTGGGTAAAAAGGGGAGTTTATATTAGACACAATGGGTCTCATTTTTTGTCCCGGTTTATGCACCTTGGGCAGAGCTTCTTCTACCTGCTGAATGATGAGAGCTTCGCCCTCGAAAAGCGCTTATAGAATTAGGTCGTATTTTTCTTTTTATTATTTACTTTTTGTGGTTAAAGAGTCATTTATTTCTTGTACTATACTTAACATATCCACATTCATTTCCCGCAATATTTATTTCAGGTTCTTGCAAATAGTGAGTTTTTCTTTTTGTTTTTCCCTGAAATTTATATTTTTAATAAAAAAAGTCAACTCATGAAAACCTGTTAAATGTTTTATTGATATTAGATGGGTTTTTTTCCGTATATAAGTTTGCTATTTTCTATTGCTAGTAGAAATTTCAATAACATAGTAGTTCTATATCCCAAAATAATAATATAAAAAATATAAAAAAATTAATTTTAAAAAATGACAATCTAAGGAAACGAGGAAAAGGTTCAAAAAAATAACAATACTCATAAAATGAAACGTACAACACATAATAAAAACAGTTTGTGAATGAAGGCAAACAGAGAACTATGCCAATTCTTCATCATGAACAACCTATCCAGTGGTAAACTGCTTTCTTAGAAACTTGGGACCAAAAGGTATTTTGAGCTCACATACATTTTGAATCTTTGGTCTATGTTGTAATTTTTCTTGTTCTTACTCTCAAAATTGTGAATTCACAGCAGATGCCATTTAATGTAACCACTTTTGATATGAAGCCCGACTCGATGGCAATGTTCTGAAATAGATTGATGCATACTTAATCTAAAGAGAATACCTATGTGTCGATTAACCACTGTTTTCAAGGTATTGATAAGAAATTTAAATGCAGTTGAACATAAACAGATGTCATATAGAAGTACTGCATAGACATATGATTGCAATATTGTTACTAACTCTTTGGTACTAAGTAATTTACTTAGGCGATAAAAATTAAATAATATATATGAGACTTAAAGGACAAAGAGGAATCAAAATGAATACCAATAATTCAAATGGGACTGTCTTTTAAAGTTGTATCAAAGGTAATAATGTAAGTTTTGTCTTTATTTAAAGTCATTTGACGATCCTGATACCATTCATCAATTTTGGAGATATCCATGTTTAATTTCTCCATATCAGCATTTAACGATTCATGTTCACTTAGAAGATATAGAAAATTTTCATCAATATAAGTTACATGATTGCAATTTAGTTATAACTCAAAAGGGTAGAAAACCCGGAGCCTTGTAAAACACCATTGTATGATAGGTACTTAACTACATTTAAATGATTATGGTATAGAGCTAAGGCATTTAAATGATTATGTTGATTTACAATACAAAAATAGCGATGCATGAAATATGAATGGTATAGAGCTAAGGCATTGCTGCTTATTCCCATATTATACATGTCGTGGAGCAACTGCTGACGAGGTACCGTATCGAAGGCTTTGGACACATCTGTTTTCGCCAGAATTAACAACTTTCTATCATGTAAGGCTTCAACAATTTTTAGATAAATGTGCGTTAACAAAGCATTAAAACTTCTATTTCTGCCATTACCGTACTGATGTGCATTTAACAAAGGCGAAATATAGTTCTTCAATAGCATTTTCAATAACTTTCGTCAGAGGGTGAAAAGCTGCAATGGGTCTAAAGGATTTATAATCTTCGGGTAGGCACTTCCTTTTAAGATTTGGAGTAATATATGCAGTCTTCCAAGCGTCTGGATATATCGAGGTGTCAATTATTCGATTCGCTAAATTACACAAAGTGGTATAAAGCGAGGCTGATGGAATTTTCAATTGATTGCCTGTAATTAAGTCATTAGGTATTGCCGATGAGGATTTAACTCTGATAATAGTACATTTAATGTCTGCGACTGAAACGGTGGTGAATTTAGAAAATTTAGATGATTGTCACAAAATTTGGAGGAGGGCAATGTTAATTGTGTCCAAATCCCAGTTTGTGAAGATGGAAATAGGCAGGCGAAAGATAGGAGGAATAAGCAGACGATAAAAGATAGGAGAAGTCAGGAGAAGGGAGCGTCGGGCGTTATTAATAAAGAGATTAGAGAAGCTAGAGAGAGAAGGCAGGAGATTGGCGCAGTTGCTGTCGTTAGAAAGAAGACGGGGAAGGAGCCAATAGAAACGGGCGACGAGAGAAAGAGGAGATTTGGAAAGAAGGAGAGGGAGAGAAGGGGAGAACGAGTTTGGCGAGGAATGAAGACGGAAGGGATTGAAAAGCGGTCGTGTCCAAGCTATCTTCCTAGGGACCCGGAGTCAAGGGGAACTTCAAAGTGGTCACACGGACAGCAGGTTATACCTCGTCCAACAAGAGAAAAACAGGGTGTGTCACAGGAAGTTTCAGATTAGCCAATCAGAGAAAGGGGGCCTCATGCGCTTACCCACTTCTGTCTCATGTCTCATTGAAGAAGCGCTTTATAATATTACAGCAGAAGCTTTAATATTATTCAGTTGATTTGCTTTAATTATAATTAAAATAATTGTACACTTCATAAAATTGTCTTTTAACTCAATTTTATATATATCGTTTACTTATTTTAAGGTAATAACGTGCAGTCTGTTTAACCATCATTTTTTTTAAATATTTATACATTCTAATGACATGTTTTTGGGTTTTTTTAAAGAATTATAAGGTTTTATTAAAGATGCTATCTTATTTTTTATTTTTTTAATAAAATACAGTTTTATGATACGTTTTCCATTACAGTTAACGATATCTCTTTCGTTTATTTGCTGGCCATGAGAATGGCCTTTGAATGTATAGTCTTGAAAAAGACTTTTTGAATTATATCTAAATTCAGGCTAAGGAGATTGTGGTAGAACGTTAATGTCATTCCACTCTTCTTCTTCTTCACTGTTGCTGTCTTCTCCATTAACATGAATTATTAAAGGCTCCACTTGATCTTCAGTCCGTTTCCCAATATCGTTCTTCCACACGCAAAACGTGTTCTATCGCTTTTCTCCAATTTTCAGGAGTTACATTATCAATTGCCGTTCTCGTTAGTTTTTCAACATCAGCAATCTTGAGAGTTGTATTCTTCTTCCGTATATATTCTTTTACCTGTGCCCAAATAAGTTCAATGGGATTGAGATCACAGTGATAAGGAGGTAGTCTTATCACTAAATGGCCGGCATCGCTAGCCAGTTCATCTATAACATAGCGCTTTGCTGTTTTGTGTTGTTTGATAACATCGTACAGCTCACCTTTTGACATTTTTGCTTCGGTAGGTATTCCTCGTAGGGCCAACCACTCTATCATATCCGATTTCCTTGTCTTGCTGCACGGCGCTTTGGCCTTCTCCACCGAGTGATATGGGGCATTATCCATGACGATTACTGAATTTTTCGGAATATTTGGCAGCAGTTTTGTTCTAAACCATTCATGAAAACAATCCCCATTCATTTCGTCATGGTAATCTGCGGATTTATTTTTTGACCGAAATAATAAACAGCAGTCGTTCACAAACCCTTTATCGCTTCCAGCATGCAAAAGAATGAGACGGGAGCTTTTAACCGTAGGAATGAAACGCCCGCGGTAGGGTTCCGAGCACCCTGGTTGAGCACAGCTTTTCCCGTCGTGATGCCACTGTCTTTCACGGCCATGGTGTGCGTTAGCCCACGTTTCATCCAGATATATGAAAGTACGTGTGGGGTCCCTGCGTAGCATTTGTACTTGCCTTAAAAAACGACGTCGTTGTGCGATAACATCTGTCCGCTCGATGTAAAATTGACGGTGGTTGATTTTGCCATACTTCATATGCAATTTATCATGCATAATGGTGGCGAAGGAAGTTCTCGATCCGACGTAGTCAGTTTTTTCTCTAAATTTCTGGTACACATTTTTCAGAGTAGGATAATTACCTTCTGAGTGTATTTCGGATGCACATGCTCGTGCAATCGAGAGGTCAAAGTCATCCAGATTCGTTGTTCGAGATTCCCTGGGCCTTTTCTTTCCAGGAGTCGAAAAGTGAGGAGAGGGGGTGGTAGCTTCGCATGAAGACGCTTCGTTTCCTTCTTGAACAATTGTTCGAACGCAAGAAAAAGAAACTTCCGTTGCCTTGGAAGTTTCTTCTATCAAGGCAGATGAGCTTTTAAAACACTGTTTTCCTTTTAAGTAGCAAAATACGTTCCACACAATCTCCCTAGCCTGGCTGTGAATAGTTTTTCCTTGTTTGGCTGAAGAGCTGTTGCACGGCGACGCCATTACAAATTGACTTGTGTAGCCGCTGAAGGAGAGATCCCACAAAGCATTGCGGATGAGTGAGTAGTCGATATCAGACCGGAAACACGCCCTGTTTTTCTCTTGTTGGACGAGGTATAGGCTTTTAGATCATTCTCATTACAACGAAGCCACGAGTAAACCTCGCTGTCGTGTGTTCCGCGGGAAACGTGAAGTGCTTTCCCCCCGGGAACCACAAGGGGAAGGTCAGCTGAGGACACGTGACATTGACCGCGGGGATTTCGATTCGAACTTGTCAAAGTGGGCGAGTAAAGGTGGAACGGAATTTTCCACGTTATCAGGCCTCGCGAGCTCTGAAGATTGCGCTAACGAAAAAGCATTGGGTAAAGCAGGCAACGACGAAGGACGGCCTACTGCGTCGAAGGAGACGTGCGACGTTGCGAGAGTCGAACATAACGAGCGGTTAGAGCATGAACTGGGTTTGCTCGAGCAGAAGAATTCGACGGTATTTCTTCCGTATTCTGGAGGCAATTTGAAGAAGGAGTTGGAGCCGGCTTGGAAGGCATATCCAGTCGATCTGCCTCCTCAGGGTTGTAGTAACGTAAGCGCGCCTACCACCGGTGTGCAGAGCGTAGCGCGTTGCGAGGCTCGGTCAGTTAGCTGCTACAGTAAGCGAATTTCAGCATTGGGAATACAGCGCGTAATTGCAGGCGATATACATAGTTTGTTTATATTGTTTTATCTGTATTCATACTTATCTGTTTTTGTTTGGTTCCCTCAGGTACACGAGTTGCGTCACTTATCACCGATAACTTCCCAATTATTCGGGTTCCAGCAATCCTCCCCCCAAAAGGGTTGCGCGACGGGTTCTCCGTTGCTAACCAGTTCCCAAAGGATATTTAATTCACATCAGCTACAGGATAGCATATTCAGAGAAGAACCGTAGTAAAAACTTTACTCGATTGTGGTTCGCGCTATTCCAATATTTTGTAATTAATTTGTTTTATATTAATTGCTAGATAATTTTTTTGTTAACGCAATTTTGTTAATTATTTGCATCTATATTTGGCGCCCAGTATGTGCGCTCTAACAAATGTTATTATGTAAATAATTATAATTATCCATTAAACAAACTTTATTTAAACTTTCAATTGCGTAGCTTTGCCGCATTATTTTTCACCTTACCACATCCTCTTAGGTACGTTACAATGATATTGTTTTAACTGTAAAGATTATGGTGCTAGATGAAATATTATTATTAGTATTATTACACCACGCAAAATAGGTATTCTGTAGGTTTCAAGTTCATTGAGTTTTAGTCGTAACGCCTTTAAGTAAAGCCCATAATTAAGACGTCCATCACATTGCTTATTATATAAAGAGATGCCCGCAATTCAGCGGAGTCTTTCTTTTACCAATATTTTGACGCATTTTTATTGCTTATTCACACACACACCACACACAGCTCGTTATATAAAGAGATGTTTGTTGCTGAGCTCGTGCTTAATCATTGTTGACGCCGGCAATCAAATGGAATCTTCTAATTAGAACTATCGATAGTGCTATCAACTATCGCGCATCACTAATCAACTAGATTATTTACGAGAAATTATTTACTTTTGGATAATGTGTATATTGGCGTCGCTGCTGCGCAAACTTTAAATGAAATTAAGGATAAAAGCAGTGCACCCCAGAGCGAGATGACACGTTTTTACTAGTCTTGTCTAAATTTTTCATTGAAGCAACTGTTCAAGTTAAAACTAGATTTGATTTTACTGATCCGATCTATCATATCAAATCAATAGTAAATCCTGAATGTTGCACAAATACTGACCCATCAATTGCGAAAATAATTCAACGATTTCCACTTTTAAACACTACACAGATCAACGAAAATTAGACTCTGAAGGCGACAATTAGAGTTGTGTGTTTTAACGAAGTTTAAAATCGATGAAACTCTAGAAGCCGAACAATCTTGCTTTAAAAAACGCTGTTGGAATTAAACTTTTTCCAAATTTAAGAAAAATGATCTCATTTTTATTAATATTACCATTTTCTAATGCATCAGTTGAAAGGGTTTTTAGTGAGTTGAAATTGGTCAAAACTAACCATAGAAATTCACTGAAAACAAACAGAGTAGCGTCCCTTTTAACAGTAAAAGAGTTTGTTAAAAAAGCAGGCGGCGGTGTGAAATTTGAACCAAATATGTACAAATGAATTTTACAATAAACCGCATTTACACTTCCATATCGCTGTCAATTATTTATTAAAGAAAAATTATCGATTACTGTCAAACTTATTCCATTTTATCTTTTTATTGTGTAAATTTAAATAATAAACTTCACCGAAACTGTGATTAAACAATATAAGTAAAATAAAAAGTGAAGGTATTACTTTTCTACAATAAAATGTTTATTAAATAAATAAAATATTCCGTTGGACCAGGTTATAATCGATTTTTTTTTTACGTGCGGGAAATTGCGGGAAATGGCAGATCTCCTCGCGGGAAATACGCACATCCCAATGGCAGCAGTGTTATCAAGGTTTCTACCAGATTCTCTATAGGTAAGAATCTTTTTCATTTTCTCTTGTACAATTGAATACTCCATTTTTGAACAGTCTAATCGATTGATGTTTTTATTTTCGAAATAATTTTCGAACTGAGAAAAGGCTATGTCTAAAATTTGTAAGTTTATTTTGTGCTAACTAATATACCCGCCGTTGTTCAGGCTTTTTGTTTGACGAAATGTTGCAGACACGAAAAATTCAGTTTTATTATATGTAGAATAGACAAAAGATAGACTGAAGAGACAGAAGAGGAACAGAAAGAAGAAGATAAAAAGGAAAAGGAAAAAATAATTGATTGGGATCAAAAGTACCCTAAATGTTAACCCAGACTATAAACTATAACCATTCTATGGTTCATCAAACTCCTTTCAGTGGTTGTTGTGTGATGTGCGTACAAACAAGCAGACTGATGAAGACCGACATTCCAAAAATGAACTTAAGGCGTTCAATTACTTATCCGTCATCCCCTAAATATGTTTTACAAGTAATCATCTTTCAGCATATATAGTTTTATCATGCACCAGGACATGCATACTCACCTACATTAGAAGAAACGCTATCTCTCAAAACCATCCTAAAACAATAAAAACAAAATAAAAATCTTAGAAAACCTGTCCGTACACAAAACAACACATAGATAAAACCCATTTAATAAATAACCAAATCCAGTCAAAACATCAAAACACATTTAAAATTTCTAAATTCAATCTGGTAACAATAACACCATTTAAAACAATATAAAAACCAACAACAACCAACAATAATATACTCACAAAAGTGTTTTTAATTATATTTGCCAACGCCTATGAAAATTCATACATTGTTACATCATCATACCTCGTCCCGTAGTCCACGAGAAAGACAGGCCCTGGCCAACATCACCTAGGGTGCGTTCACTTATTCACTTGGAGTCACTTCGAGTGACTCCCGTGACTCTGAGTCATTCGGATTCCGTTTCTTTATTTGCTCCGAGTCATTTGGTCTCCGTTTCTTTATTCGTTCGGAGTTAACTCCCTTGACGTCCAACATCAGGGTACGCTTAGAGTCTTTCGGAGTTTGTTTCTTTATTCGCTTGGAGTGCGACTCGGGTTAACTCCCTTAACTCCTGCTTTCAGAGTCATCGGAGTTGAGGGGACAAAAAATTTAATGAGAAGGACGACGCAACAATGAAGAGTGCCAACAAAGTTTCGACTTCAACGATGATTAATTTTGTTACAATGAGATATCGTTTGCGAGCGCGCTTGTTAGGAGCCGTGGCAACCACACAAACAAGAGAAGACTTTATTTCTTCAAGCGCATACGTTGTTTAACTATCAACATGGCCGCCTCTATCTTTCGAAAGTGCACGACCATAGCTTACCATAATTGGTTAGCCTTCCATTGTTGTAGGATTGGCACGATACAAACGAAAAGTTAGCTTAAATTGATCGAAAATTTGATTCAAGACAATTTCTTCAGCATAATTATTAATTTTTATATGCTCAATCTCAGTTCCATCTTTATGCATGAGGCCACCCTAGCCTCTGTGATAATAAATTAAAATTACAATTATGACCAGAACTTTGTTTTTATAAAAATAAAAATAAAAAAAAAAAAAATATGTTATTGTTTATTCCTGAAAATAAAAAATAACTTATTGTTAAAGGGTCCCCATAACCAAAAGTGCCATGGGCACTGCTCATGCTTTTCTAATGCCTCCGGAGGTTGCGAAGAGGGGAAAAATATCTTGAAACGTTCACAAACAATGTTGCCAATTTAGCAGGGATGTGTCCAATTTAAAAGCTAATTTTCATTATTTTGTGCATTATACATTAATTTACGAAGTAGTATAATATGTTTATTTATTAATGAATGATTCTATACTCATTTATAAATGGAGAAGATGAAATAACAAATAATAAGAATAAATAATAATTCACCAATGAATAATGATGAGAGTTTTTGAAGAGAATTGAAGACTTGTAAATGAATGGTAGATGGTTGATGTGCATTGTTTGATTTTAATTAAAAATGTTCAACAAAAGACAAGGGCATGAAAAAAAAAGGCTAAATTAGCAATACTGCACACAAATGATTATAACGATCAAAGTCTTTGATTGTTACGTCGTTGTGTTGACTCTGAGCCATGACGCAAGTACTCTGATCACGTGATCGCATTGACTCGGAGCATGACTCCGAACGAATAAGTGAATGCACCCCTAAAGACAAAGCCTGGGCGCTGAAACGTCATTACATTGGGACATCACCTCAGTAGGGAATTGTTATTCGTATTTCCACCAATAATAAGCCCTATATTTTCCCTTATTATTAGGTGGATATACGGATAAAATAGGATAATATAGGGCTTATTAAGCACCGAAAGGTGCTTTATGCTATCAGTGTGGGGAAACGTGTCTGTCCGTCTGTCTGTCTGTCTGTCTGTCTGTCCGTCTGTCTGTCTGTAACTCAAACTCCTCCGAGGTTATGAAAGATTTTCAAAATCTGTTTTCGTCAGTCGATGAATATGGTTCATGGCACGAACCAGTTACAAATATTATCTAAATCGGTTCATTGGCACGTGCACAAATAGTACCTCTATTTTCCCGCCCAGCAATTTTCAATGGGAAGAAATATTGAGTAATATATCAAACAAATCGTAATGACGAGATAGATACGGTTATTCATTACCATTTTCGTCAGTCGATGAATATGGTACATGCCATGAAAAAATCATAAATTTTATCTAAATCGGTTCATTAGCACGTCCACAAATGGCACCATCACGACCCCACCTAGCAATTTTCAATGGACAGATATATTAAGTAATATGTCAAACATGAAATGAACCCTTTTGAAAATTGTTGCAATCGAAACATTGGCACGTGCACTAATGGTACCTTTATGACACCTTCAAAAATTTTCAATGATAAGATATGGCATGTAATATATCAAACAAATTGTGATGATGTATCATAAATGAATATCACGTAAAAGTAATGATAGTCCAAATTGGTTTCAAGGAACATGGTTTAGTGGAACCATTCTGGTTTAGTGGGACCATTATGGTTCATTGGAACTTTCAATACCAAAATATGGCATGTAATATATCAAACGATTTGGAATAAGGTGCCATGAAGGATTATAACGTAAAATTCATGATAATCCAAATTGGTTTCAAGGAACCTGGTTTTGTGGTACCGTGATGGTTCATTGGAATTTTCAATGCTTAAATATGGCATGTAATATATCAAACAAATTGGGATGATGTATAATGAATGAATATAACGAAAAATTAATGATAGTCCAAATTGGTTTCACAGAACCTGGTTTAGTGGAACCATGATGGTTCATTGGAACTTTCAATGCTAAAATATGGCATGTAAGATTTCAAACGTCTTGAAATGATGTGTCATGAATTAATATAAAGTAAAATTAATGATAGTCGAAATTGGTTTCAAGCCACCTGTTTTAGTGGAACCATTATGGTTCATTGGAACTTTAATGCTAAAATATAGCATGTAATATATCAAACGACTTGGAATGAGGTGTCATTAATGAATATAACGTAACATTAGCAATAGTCGAAATTGGTTTCAAGGAACCTGGTTTAGTGGAACCAATATGGTTCATTGGAACTTGCAATGCTAAAATATGGTATGTTATATATCAAACGACTTGGAAGGAGGTGTCATGAAGGAATATAACATAAAATTAATGATAGTCCAAATTGGTTTCCAGGAACCTGGTTTAGTGGAACTATTATGCTTCATTGGAACATTCAATGCTAAAATATGTCATGTAATATATCAAACGACTTGGAATGATGTGTCATGAATGAATATAACGTAAAATTAATGATAGTTGAAATTATTTCAAAGGTACGTGGTTTAATGGTATCATAATGGTCATTAGAAACTTCCAATGTTAACATAGGGCCGTTTAAAAATATAGTTCTGCGAATGGTTTAGTTTAACCTTTCGGTACTTGGTTATGTCATTCCTTAATGGTTTATTAAGTACCGAAAGGTGCTTTATGCTATCCGTGTGGGGAAACGTGTCTGTCCGTCTGTCTGTCTGTCTGTCTGTCTGTCTGTCTGTCTGTCTGTCTGTCTGTCCGTCTGTCTGTCTGTAACTCAAACTCCTCCGAGGTTATGAAAGATTTTCTAAATCTGTTTTCGTCAGTCGATGAATATGGTTCATGGCACGAACCAGTTACAAATATTATCTAAATCGGGTCATTGGCACGTGCACAAATGGTACCTCTATTTTCCCGCCCAGCAATTTTCAATGGGACGAAATATTGAGTAAGATATCAAACAAATCGTATTGACGAGATAGATGCGGTTATTCATTACTATTTTCGTCAGTCGATAAATATGGTACATGCCATGAAAAAATCATAAATTTTATCTAAATCGGTTCATTAGCACGTCCACAAATGGCACCATCACGACCCCACCTAGCAATTTTCAATGGACAGATATATTAAGTAATATGTCAAACAAATCTTAATGATGAGATACAAGCGAATATGAATTACTATTTCGGCCAATAAATATGGTTCAGGAAATGAACCATTTTGAAAATTGTTGCAATCGAAACATTGGCACGTGCACTAATGGTACCTTTATGACACCTTCAAAAATTTTCAATGATAAGATATGGCATGTAATATATCAAACTAATTGTGATGATGTATCATAAATGAATATCACGTAAAAGTAATGATAGTCCAAATTGGTTTCAAGGAACCTGGTTTAGTGGAACCATTCTGGTTTAGTGGAACCAATATGGTTCATTGGAACTTTCAATACCAAAATATGGCATATAATATATCAAACAATTTGGAATAAGGTGCCATGAAGGATTATAACGTAAAATTCATGATAATCCAAATTGGTTTCAAGGAACCTGGTTTAGTGGAACCATGATGGTTCATTGGAACTTTCAATGCTAAAATATGTCATGTAATATATCAAACGACTTGGAATGATGTGTCATAAATGAATAAAACGTAAAATTAACGATGACCGAAATTGGTTTCAAGGAAACTGGTTAGTGGAACCATCCTGTTTTAGTGGAACCATTATGGTTCATTGAAACTGCAATGCTAAAATATGGCATGTAATATATCAAACAACTTGGAATGATGTGTCATGAATGAATATAACGTAAAACTAATGATAGTTGACGTTGTTTAATGGTATCATAATGGTCCATTAGAAACTTCCAATGTTAACATAGGGCCGTTTAAAAATACAGTTCCGCGAATTGTTTAGTTTAACCTTTCGGTACTTGGTTATGTCATTCCTTAATGGTTTATTAAGTACCGAAAGGTGCTTTATGCTATCAGTGTGGGAAAACGTGTCTGTCTGTCTGTCCGTCTGTCTGTAACTCAAACTCCTCCGAGGCTATGAAAGATTTTCAAAATCTGTTTTCATCAGTCGATTAATATGGTTCATGGCACGAACCAGTTACAAATATTATCTAAATCGGTTCAATGGCACGTGCACAAATGGTACCTCTATTTTCCCGCCTAGCAATTTTCAATGGGAAGATATATTGAGTGATATATCAAACAAATCGTAATGACGAGATAGATGCGTTTATTCATTATTATTTTCGTCAGTCGATGAACATGGTAAATGCCACGAATCAACCACATATATTATATAAATCTGTTCAACAGCACGTGCACAAATGGTACCTTTACGACCCAACCTAGCAATTTTCAATGGGAAGATATATTAAGTAATATATCAAACAAATCGTATTGACGAGATAGAAGCGGATATAAATTACTATTTTCGCCAATTAATAAATAAGGTTCCGGGAATGAACCATTTTGAAAATGGTTGAAATCGAAACAATGACAATTGCTGTAATCGTACCTTTATGACACCCTCAAAAATTTTCAGTGCTAAAATATGACATGTAATATATCAAACGTCTTGGAACGAGGTGTCATGAAGGAAGATAACGTAAAATTAATGATAGTCCAAATTGGTTTCCATCCTAAAATATGGCATGTGATATATCAAACAATATGGAATCATGTGTCATGAATGAATATATCGTAAAATAAATGATAGTCTAAATTGGTTCAAAGGTACGTAGTGTAATAAAATCTTGAAATAAAATTTAGGTACTTAAAACTTGAGTTCACAAATTCAAATCTCGTTTAATGGATAATTCTTAATTAATATAATGTCACATTACCCTCGTGCATAGACGACACAGCCAAACGCGGCTCGCGGCGATAGAGCTCTTCCCGGAGCGCGTTTGCAATGCGGAGGCCTTCTGCGCAGGCGGGGGTCGGTCCGTTAACGAATGATTCGAAATCTGGCTTGGTGGAAATCGGCGTCTGGGGCTCGCTGCACGATCCACCGGGGATGATGTCCTCTATCGTGGGTGGAGGCGGATCCTTGCCGATGTCGGTAGCTGTGTCCACTGGGTCACTAGCAGGTCTCGGTTCCAAGGTCCGTAGCTCGCTGTCGATGAGGCCGGGGTCAGCTGAATTGTAGGAAGAAACCGAAGCGGGCGGGGCACGGGGCGTCTCCTCTTCGAGGCCGTCTACCTCGGCAGGTAAGCGGGATGCGTCACTTATAATTTTCTCCGAAGATTTCCTTGGTGGCGGCGATTGCTGGGGAGCATTAGAGGAGAGTACGTTAAATGACTCATAACATGCATGAGAGTCTTTCTCGGTTTCTTGGCTGGAACTTCTGATAAAGGGCGGCACAAAAATATTTGAATTAGCAATTAAATTCGAAGCACTTGCCTGGTCAGAGCCATGAATGTCCTTTGCCGTCGACATGCCGTCTTTTCGGCGATCCTCTGCGGGCGGGAGTTATATGCCGGAAAACTCGCAGTCTCCGACGAAAATTATCAGAGTTCGTACCTGGCTTCATTAAAGTTGAGGGTAAAGGGTGAGAGAGAACCTTTTCTTCAATGTTCCTGCTCGGCCAACGATAATGCGACTGCTTCTCCGCTGTTGGAGCTGAGGCAGATGGTGTTGCCTCAGCGAACGCCTAATCTTTGATGTCTTTAAATCTAGGCGTCCAGGCGCACATGCAGTAAGTGGCGGGCAGCCCATTCGGGGCTGCGCGACTTATTCAAACGCCTCAAAAGCGAGGCCCGTTCACAACTGACGAGGTATCAAAAGGCCATCGGAAAGGTGAAATGGAAGGTCTGGTCTCCTCCGATGACCTCACATAAACACTTAGATGTTGCAAATCGTTTTTTAAACATAAACGGACCTAGTCGTGGCCATCGAGAAGGAGAAAGAATCGAAGTTGATCGGTCACTTTCCTCCATACGGTCGACTCTACCGAGCCAGCCAAAGTTCTTTGTTGATGAAGGCGATCGCAATAGCTAGATCCGTTTTAATTACCTCGCCAGTGGAATCGTTTAATAGGAAACGCACGGACTGATATGAGAAATGTACCAGCCCGTAATGCTGCCTCAAACGACGCCACATTGATTTCGCGAACGGGCACTGGTAAAAAATATGGCTGACAGTCTCATCTACGCCGCAATAAAGACATCCAGCAGATCCAACCACCCTCCACTGGTGGAGACGTTGGAGGGAATACAATCCGTGATGCAACAGTCGCCACTGATAATTAAACAAAGTTCTTTCGAAAGCAAAGGATTTTAATAGCTTTAGGACTGCTGCCCACGGATGATCAGGGTAGAGTCGTAAGATGTCAGTGGTCTACCCTGGGTGGGACTGCTGAAAAAACCATGCAAGGCGAAGATGTCCCCAATCTTATGGGTCAATGCGACGTAGCATGGGAAGAAAAGTCACAATATGGGTCATAAACGTCACGTATAGTTTTGGATGTCGGAAATTAATTATCACTGGCAACAAGGGTGGTAATGGAAGCCTATTCACCTTAAAAAAGAACCGTAGATGAGTAAACACAAAGTTTGCCCATATGGGAGGCGGGAAGAGGAATACCCTAACCATGGCAGCCTATCTGGCTGCAATTAGATAAAGCTTGATGTCCGGTAAACCTAACCCTCCTCCCTCATATGGAGCAAACAGGTACGCTGCACGTAGTGGATGACGCCTTTGCGCAGTTGTAGTAGATGTAGTAGACGTAGTAGATGTTCCCTACACGCAGTTCACAATTGCACTACGTAGTCTCTGGAACGAGGGCAAGGTGAATAGGCATTTAGATGTTAATACTGGAAGCACATGTGTTTTTATGAACCTCACCTTGACAAACATTGAAGTTGGGAAACGAAGGTTTCTGTCAAGGCGAGTGATGCACTTCTCAATCACTTGTTGCCAGTGCATAGAGTCCATAGTCGATAGAACAGAAAAAACGTATCCTAACACTGTAATTCGGTCGCACCATATTATCGGGAAAGATTTGAGATAGTCCACAGTCCATTTCCCGATAGCAATACCTTTAGACTTGACGAGGTTGATAGAACTCCCCGTCGAAATACTAAAGTGGTCAAAGGCCTCTTTATAGAAGCTCAAGAAATACGGCTCGGACGCAAATAGCACTACGTCATCTGCATAAGCCAAAGTCCTGATGTTTATGGATGCAGCTGGCAGATCGGTGTTGAAATCGGTGTTGAGAAGAGTTATTGGCCTCTACTTGATAACCAACTCTGGATTCGGCACTTTGGGGAGTAGGATGATTTTCCCCACGGTGAAGTCCGGTGTGATGGAAGACGGGTCTTCGATGATCGAATTAAACACTTGCATCAGAAAAGGCCCAAGAAGATTCCATGTCGCGTTGTAGAACGATTATGGTATGCCATCCATACCCGGGATGGACTGGTGACGGCCGTCCGCTGACAGGAACTTCTTGACTTCGTCTTCGATGAAGGGACGAGAGATAGACAGGTCAGCATCCTCAGAAAAAGGTCTTAGCGCCTCAATCTACTGCTTCGTTTCGTCTAACGGAATGATTGGGTTATCGAAAAAGGATGAGAAATGGGCGTGAAAAGCTGACAAGATGTCGTGGTCAGAATTCACTTCCCCATTTTCCACCACCAATCGATGACATCGTTTTTTGTTGGCACGTCGTCTCTCCTCGGCGAACGCTGCTGATGATAAATTCCTGACGTCAGTCGCCCAGAAAAGTTAGGCTGTGAGCGCTGCGCCGGCTGCCTTCCGGATCATTAGAGAGTTGATCTCGCTCTTCATCTGACGAATATCCATCTCAAACTCCTCCTTCGGGGTGGATACTTGGAGGAGCCGGAGGATCTCTTGTAACATGAGGAGATAACGACGTCGACGACGAGCAGCATCTAACCAAATCTTCCGAAAGAACCGTTTGATTTTGGTTTTCAGTTCTAACCACGAAGCAAGCGTAGGAGGCACATTACAAAGATGTTTTTCAACGAACTGAGCGAACGCTCCCTTGTATTCCTCTTCGTCGAGCAGAGAAACATACAGAAACCAATTGCGATGGACTGCAGAGCCTGTAGATGATGCTGGAGATAGAGGATTCCATGACCACATGATGGCACTGTGGTCGGAGAATGAACATGGAATTACCCCCATTTTACCCGGCAAGCCAGCAAATGCATTGTCGACGAGAAAAAGGTCTAATCTTGATGTAGTGGGCCCTTGATGGAAAGTAGACCCAAGCTGATTACTCTGTGGACGGTGTGCCCATAGGTCGAACAATGCATTTTGCTGACACAAATGATACACATGATCAGACGAGAAGATGTTGTTGTCATCTGGATGGCAGTTCAAATCACCAGCAATCACTACAGGCAACGATGAACACAAAAAGTTATTTAAGTCACTGAAAAACGTTGGTTTCTCTGCGGTTCTGCACGGTGCATATATAATAAGCAATCGGAAATTGACAACAGATGTTGAAATGTCCAAAGAGATTACCCTGCACTCGCAGTCATACACACAGTTCGACACCAAAAGGGAGGGGTTGAATATGATGGAGGCAACCCTTTCCCATTTGTTGACGAAGAGTTGATAAAGAATTGTCCTTTGGTGTATTGACTGCGAAGGCCCGGGAGGTCGTAGCACTGTTGTGAAGTGGCGAGTTTTACTTCTTGAAGTAGCAAGATGTCCGGCCTGTACAGGGCAATGATCGATGACAACACCGATTGCTTAAAAAAGGAACCAAGAGAACGCACTTTCAGAGAGATGACCTTCATTGAGGATGTTTAATGGCGCACCTGCTGACCTGTATCCGGTTGAGACCTGGGCTTCCCAGATGATACGGGAGGCTCCGTCGTTCTTCTCATTGGAGATGGCAGACGACCTGATGAAGAAGGAGGGCTGCGCTGGTGGCTCACGCGGCTGTCTCTCTCGGAGGAAGAAGTTGCTCGTCTCTCGTCCCTGCTGCCACGATCCCGTCTGGATTTTTTCTTGCGGGGAGTCCTCGTCCTCACAAGATGATCCTGCTGTTTCTGCGCTGATGGAAGCGAGGTCCCAGCAGAAGATGTCATCCTGGAAGGTCAAGACGTATTAATAGTCTGCACAGGCTGCGATGTTGTTGACTGCGCTGGTGGAGGAAGAGCTGGAAACTCCTCCACTGAGAAGGCGGATTCTGCTCCTATTGAAACATCTACGTCGTCAACTCCAGAAGCTTTGTCTTCACCCATCGTCACATCCAGAGATAACTGAGGAAGAGGTGTTATCTCAGGGAGCTTGGAAGGAGGTGACGATGACCGCTCCCTCCTGGGCTCCGAAGATGTAGGCGGAGTTGAAGATGTTCGAGGCGGTGGTGGCATCATCTCCATCTGCCCTTGGGGAAGAGTCGGAAGAGCAGGTTAAATTTGGCTCTTCCGCGATGGTGATCCAGGCGACGAAGCTCTGGTTGGCCCTGAAGACTTGGCCGGTGATGACATCATGTCTTGCTGCTGGGACGACATTCCTTTAGGCGAAGCTGGAACATCTGCTGGCGCTGCAAACACCCTCTCCGGGCACTGGTGGTACTTGCTCACAATGCGATTACAGGCATCGCATTTCTTTAGGAGAGGGCAGTCTTTTCTAACGTGCGACGTTTTCTTGCAGTACCAGCAGCACTGCCTTTGACCCTTGTAAGACACGCGAACTTTGTTACCGTGCTTTACAAGGTTCTCTGGAATGTCCCTCTGAAGGTTCATGTCCACTATGATATCACCAGTAATCTGCAGGGGAGAATCTGGATCCGTTGGGTAGGCTACTTTCTTGACCTGACCATAGTCGGACATGTATCTCTTCAGGTAGTCTTCTTCCATCAGCGGCGAGGCGCCCCGGATAAAGATGGGCAGATATCCGGGCTCAGCATAGACAAGGCGGACGGTGGTTTGCCCTACCTGGACGTAATCCACAGACGCAATACGGTCTGCTATGTTTCGCTGTCGGCAGAGCATCCTCCATTCGTTTGGAGAAAGTCACTGCACGACAGAAACAGCAGGATCGCCAGACGGCAGCACGGGCGGGATACCCGTCTTAAAATAAAGTTCTTTCATAAACATGCCGACGGCTATTGGTCCGTCGGCAACCATTAACACCATGTTCTCCATGGCTTAGAGTATGAAAAGTTCGGGGGGGGGGGGTGAAACCTCTCCCGGGGTCGCCGGGGGGAGGGTCACTAACAGTCACAATATTATTCACACACATTTGGATGGTTGGTTGCGGCGTGAATAATTTCTAAGTCCAAGAAAACATAAAAGTCACTCACTAACACACAATCACTATTCGGCTAGCTTCTCCGCTGTTGGAGCTGGAGCAGATGTTATTTGCTCCAGCGAACACCCTTAAGTAGATGGCATAGCAGGGTGCTCAAGCGCACATGCTTAACATGATTAAACGCGAAGCCTTCTATTGGCTTCTACACGTTATTAAACGCTTCAATTCCGAGGCTCGTTATTCCACCGGCAGGTCATGAGAAGTCTAATGGGAACGTGTAAAGGTGTGCATAATTATTATTATTATGGTCCCCTCCGATGACCTCACAAAGGCGTTTAGATGAAGTGAAACGCCTTTTGAAAACCAAAGGACCTAGCCGATACCATTCTAAGAGGAGGAAGGACCGCAGATGTAACGACTCTCTTTTCCACACAGATGACGGTGTGGAAAAAGTCCCCCTCCCTCTCTCTATTCTAGCCGTCCAGAGTTCTTTATTTAGACACATAATAGGTATCGCTAGATCTGTATTTAGTGGATCACCGGTGGAAGCATCCATCAGGAATCGCACAAACGAGTAAAAAAACTTCGGTAAACTGTAATGTTGACACAAACGATTCCAGATGTACTGAGCAAACGAGCACTCGAAGAATATATGCTGAATAGTCTCTACGACACCACAATGTAAACAACCAGCAGATCTGACCACCCTCCATAGATGAAGACGTTGGAGGGAGTAAAATCCGTGGTGCAGCAACCGCCATTGTATGGAGAACACAGTTCCGTCAAAGGCAACAGTTTTTATTGCCTTTAAAATGGCTGACCACGGATAATCTGGACAGAGACGAAAGATGTCGGTAGTCTCGCCCTGGTCAGACTGCTGATAAAACCAAGACAAACGCAGATGACCCCATTCTTGGTAATCAAGCTGTCGTAATGATGGTAGAATATTCACTAGGTCCCCTTGAAAAAGATGGTAAATAATCGGGTGACGCACATTAGTAGTTATCGGCAGCAAGAGAGGTAACGGTATCCTATTCACTTTAAAGAACACTCGTAGGTATACAAACACAAAGTTCGCCCAAAAAGGTGGGGGGAAAAGAAAAACACGAATCATTGCAGCAAGCCTTGCTGCAATGAGATATCGTCGAATCTCGGGCAGGCCTAACCCCCCCTTTCAAAGGGAGTGAAGAGAAGATCTGCCCGAACTGGATGACGGTGCACAGAACTCCCCCACACACAATTTACAATAGCACTGCGAGCTTTGCTAAGAATTTTTGCCGATGGTAAAGTGAATAGGCATTTAACTGTCAACAGTGATAGTATATGCGTTTGCACAAACCGCACCTTGACAAGCATTGACGTAGAAAAGCAAAAATTCCTGTCAAGGCGGGCAATACACTTATCCACCACTTGCTGCCAATGGATTAAGTCCATGTCCGGAAGAAAAGAAATTATAAAACCGAGCACTGTGATCTGACAACACCATGTTATTGGGAATGACTTGAGCTTGTCGACCGTCTACTTCCCAATCGCAATTCCCTTCGACTTGACGAGGTTGATGGTACTCCCCGTCGAAGTGCTGAAGTGATCAAAGGTTTCCTTGTAAATTCTCAGGGAATATGAGTCCGAAGCAAACAACACGACGTCGTCGGCGTAAGCTAAAGTCCTGATACTGATGGGCGCAGCTGGAAACTCATATCCCCGAACCTCCGGGTGGCGGTTCAAGAATTGCAGTAATGGCTCCAAATAGAAGATGTACAAGAGAGGTGATAGAGGACATCCCTGCCTGACACCTTTTAAGAGTTCGAATGTAGACGATGTGGAGCCATTAACCGCCACACATGATGTGGCCGATGCATACAGTGAAGAAATAATCATAGCAAAAGTCCGAAGATGAAACTGGTGAAACAATTGGAATAGAAATTCGTGATTCACCTTGTCAAACGCTTTTTCCTGGTCGAGACTTAACACTGCAAGAGTTTGTTGACGAACTTGCGCTTCTTCCATTACACACCGAATAGTAATAAGATTGTCTGTCATCCTGCGTGTTGGAATTGAGCAGGATTGACCCGGATCAAAAAACTCGTCGGCAATGAGTTTAAGCCGTTGCTGGAACACCCCAGTGAAGATTTTGTAGTCCGTATTGAGTAATGTAATCGGTCTCCACTGGGTCACGAGTTTTGGATCCGGGCATTTAGGGAGTAGGATGATTTTCCCTACAGTAAAATCCTGTGTGATGGAAGACGGGTCTTGAATAATTGAATTAAAGACTCGCACCAGGAAAGGCCCAAGAAGTTTCCACGACGAATTGAAGAAAGAATATGGAATGCCGTCTAAGCCCGGGTTGGACTGATGACGGCCGTCTGCCGAGAGAAACTTCTTGACCTCAGCTTCGGTGAAGGGACCTGTTATAAACGAATCAGATTCCACAGAAAAAGGTCTCAATGCCTCTATCCACTGCTTCGTGGTGTCTGACGGAATGATTGGATGGCTAAAAAATGATGAAAAGTGAGAGTGAAAGGCTGATAAGATGTCGGCAGCAGATTCTACTTTCTCACCTTCCACCATTAAACGATGACAATGTTTATTGTTAGCCTGACGCCTCTCCTCAGCGAAGGCTGCCGATGACATGTGCCTGACGTCAGCTGCCCAGGTAAGTTTGGCCCTGAGTGCTGCGCCGGCAGCTTTCCGGATCATTAGAGCGTTTATTTCACTCTTCACCTGTTGGATTTCAGCCTGAACTCCTCCTTAGGGGTGGAACAACGGAGGAGTCGCAATATTTCTTGCAGCATGAGGAGGTAACGATGACGACGTCTGGCTGCATCCAATCCAATCTTCCGAAAAAAATTTTTGATTTTCGTTTTTAGGTTCAACCACGATTCAAGCGTAGGAGGCACATTGTGGAGATGTTTTTCCACAAACTGAACGAACATTCCCCGGTACTCTTCATTGTCGAGCAGAGAAACGTTTAGAAACCAGTTCTTATTGGTGACATGATCTGCAGCAATTGCCGGAGAAACAAATGGAGGATCCCAAGACCACAAGATGGCACTATGGTCTGAAAATGCACAAGGAATAACCTCCATTGTTCCAGCTGCACCAGCAAACACATTGTCGACCAAAAAAAGATCAAGTCGCGATGCCACAGTGGGTCCTTGATGAAATGTGAACCCACTGAGATCACCACGAGAATTCACAGTCCATAGATCAAAAATGCATTTTGCTGGCACAGGCGATGCACATGTCCAGACGAAAAGATGTTGTCTGCGTCTGGATGACAGTTAAAATCACCAGCAATCACTACAGGATATGATGAACACAAGTAAACTTGAAGGTCACTGAAAAAGACCCGTTTCTCTGCATTCGTGCACGGAGCATACACGTTAAGCAATCGGAATTTAATATTAGAAGATGTAATGTGTAAAGATATTACCCTGCACTCGCTGTCGCACAAATAATTCGACACCTGAATGGAGGGGTTGAAGATGATAGTTGCAACCCCTTGCCCAAACGGTGACGAAGAGTTAATGAAAAATTGTCCACGAGGAAATTGTCTGCGAAGGCCGGGTAGATCGTACCATACTTGTGAAGGATCAAGCTTTACTTCCTGAAGCACAAGTATGTCCGGCCTGTACGGGCAATAAACGTCGATAAAACCGATTGCTTAAAAGACGAACCCAGGGAACGCACGTTCAGTGAGATGACCTTCATTGTGGAATCACGTTGCTGGCTCTTGACACTTCTCCGAAGGAGACTGGAGCTTCACAGATGATGGTGGAGGCTCCTTCGACTTCCGCCTCGGAGAACGAAACGAGGAAGAAGAAGAAGAGCTGCGATGATGGCTCTCGCGGCTGTCTCGCTCGGTTGAAGAAGAAGCAGCAACGCCGTCCCTTCTGCTGTGATGTCGTCTGGTTCTGTGCTTGCGAGTTTTGGATGCCGTCGCAAGCACCTCCCGCTGTATTGATGCTGATGACTTCACATTCCCAGCTGATGATGACACTGAAGCAGACGTAGGCGCACAGGCGATCCGTAATGGCTGCGAAATCGATGTCTTCCCAGGCGGAGGAAGGGCTGGAAAACCTTCCTCTGGAAAGATCGATTCGGATAACCCTGATACGTCTACATCTTCTTCTGCAGAGCTCACCTCCTCAACCATCTAGATGTCGCTAGATGGCTCAGGGAAGGGGGCGCCATCTTGGATCTTCGAAGGGGGAGGAGTGTGTGGTATCTCCTCCCTGGGTTTCTCAGATAGTGGCGCTGGAGGCGGTGGCATCTCCTTCCTAGTTTCCATAGGCGGCGGAGATGGCGTCGTACGCTGCCTTCGAGGTGGGCGCGAAGGCGTCGTAGCTCTGCTCGGCTCTGGTGACTTGGCCGGTGATGTCATCTTCGGAGATTGCTGGGGAGGCATTCCTTTAGGCGATGTTGGAGCTGCTGGTGATGCAAACGTCCTTTCCGGTCACTGATGGAATTTGTTGACTACTTTGTTGCAGTAGTCACACTTCTTCAGGAGAGGACAGTCTTTCCTAACGTGAGACGTCTTTTTGCAGTACCAGCAGCACTGCCTTTGACCCTTGTAAGACACGGAGACACGATCTCCGCGCATTACAACCTCGGTTGGAATGTCTCTATGTAAGTCCATGTAGACTACGATGTCGCCCGTCTTCTGAAGAGGAGAATCGGGGTACTGAGGGTACGAAACCCTATGCACCACACCGTAGTCAGACATGTAGCCCTTGAGATATTTCTCAGTCATCAGCGGTGATGCACCCCGGATAATGACTGGGGTCGCCGGGGGGAGGGTCACTAACAGTCACAATATTATTCACGCACGCGTTGGATGGTTGGTTGCGGCGTGAATAATTCTAAGTCCAAGAAAACAAAAAAGTCACTCACTAACACACAATCACTATTCGGCTAGCTTCTCCGCTGTTGGAGCTGAGGCTGATGGTGTTGCCTCAGCGGACGCCTAATCACGAGGTCTTAAAATCTAGGCGTCCAGGCGCACATGCTGTAAGTGGCAGGCAGCCCATACGGGGCTGCGTGACTTATCCAAACGCCTCAAAAACGAGGCCCGTTCACCACTGACGAGGTATCAGAGAGCCATCGGAAAGGTAAAAAGGAAGATCTGGCCTCCTCCGATGACCTCACATAAACACTTGGATGTTGTGTAGCGTTTCTTGAACATAAACGAACCTAGCCGCGACCACTCGAGGAGGAGAAGAGATCGAAGCTGAGTGGCCACTTTCCTCCATACGATCGGGGTTGATAGAGGACGGCCCTGCGATCGACTCCAACGGGCCAGCCAGAGTTCTTTGTTTATGAAGGCGATCGCAACGGCTAGGTCCGGTTTTAATACCTCGCCAGTAGAATCGTTTAAGAGGAAGCGCACAGACTGATATGAAAAATGTACCAGCCCATAATGCTGCCTCAAACGATCCCAGATCGACCTAGCAAACGGGCACTCGTAAAAAATGTGACTAATGGTCTCGTCTACGCCGCACACGGAACATACAGGAGACCTGACCACCTTCCACTGAAACAGACGTTGAAGGGAATAAAACCCGTGATGCAGCAGCCGCCATTGATAATTGAACAGTGTCTTTTCAAAAGCAAAAGATTTTAAAAGCTTCATGACTGCTGCCCACGGGCGATCGGGAAGAAGTCGAACGATGTCGGTCGATTCACCAGGGTCAGTCTGCTGAAAGAACCATGCAAGCCGGAGCATTCCCCATTGCTGAGGATCAATACGGCGTAGCATTGGTAATAATAATTCAAAGTCCAAGTTGATGGCTTTGTACATCCCCCGTCTAAAGTTGGTGCGGGCATACCATACTGAGAGAGAGGATTACCGCTTATAGATGAAACTATGTTTTGGATAGCCAGCAAACATCGATTCAGATTACTTTCACGCAACTTGTTATTCAGTTCGCCTTTATTGAGAAATTGTAAGTTCCTGACAGAAGTCCTCGATTAATTTTTCGTGATATTATTGCCACAACTGTGCAGCATCTTAAAGCCCACAAAATACCAGCAAGATGGCAAAGAAATGACGCAAGCGATGTGTACTATCGCTAACGCATGCTTCGGCCAAACAGTCATTCCAATCCGATCATCATCTAGCAAGTCACGCGCTCGGCAAGCAGTCTGGTAAGTATCGTCAACTTTTCGCAATTCGGTATAAGAAGTATGTAAAAGTAATTCAACTTTTCGCAATTCGCACTGTATGTAAAAGTAATCGTAAGTAATAGCATTCAGAGTTGTTTGGATGCACGTTGTAGACTACCAATGATGTGTTGTTTGAATATGCCGGGCTGGCCATCCATAGCTATTCCTCCTCTTCTACGGTTGAAAACACCTCGCCTCTTGTTAAATCTATAATAAAATGGAATTTCGCTTTTGCAAAATCATCTGTTTCACAAAGTCGAAACAATGCCAGCAAAGTGGTTTGTCTCGGATTTACTAACCGGTCTGCTATAGTTTCAGAGTTGAAATACACTCATTGCCCGCCTTCAAGGTGAACATCTAGATGCATTACTGGCGGATGTCTCTCGTGAACGGAGAAGTTACTACTCGTGGTCACTACCCTTGTTGATGTATTTACATATATATTTGATGGACTCGACGCTATGAAACATTTCAACGTTAATGTGAGCGTGAAATGTTCTTGATAACACTGCTGAATAGGGTATAGCCCATCTATTGTCAAAATAATTTCTTGACCATGTAACCTGACTGTGGCTGTGAAATCCACTTGTTGAGGCAATATTTGACGATATAGCGGATACCGGTTTTCCTCCGACATCGTTTGTTCTAATAGCGCTCTAGGGAATCTTTTAGAGCAGCGGCCCTCCTGCATGCAAGGAGAATTTGAATTTAAAGCGTTGCATGGCTCATGAATCATACACTCAAGAGCCAAAACATTATGAACACCTACTCAATAACGCGTTGCGCCACGTTTGATCTGCAAAACAGCTGCAATTCGCCTTGGTATGGATGCCACAAGTTCTTGGTAGATGACTGGAGACAGGTTGTACCAAATGTCTAAGCAGCGGTCAAGCAAATTCAAAATATTCCGACATGGTGATGTTTGAGGTCTCAGCTGCTGCTACATGACATCCCAAATGTGCTCTATCGGATTATGATCCGGCGAGTTAGGTGGCCAGGAAAGTAATTGGAATTCATCCTTATGCTCCCCAAACCACTCCAACAAAATTCGAACCTTGTGACATGGGGCGTTGTCCTGCTGGAAGATTCCATTCCAGGTGGGAAGACAGACGCCATGTGAGGCTGTAACTGGTCCGCAATGATGTTCAGATAGGCCGCAGCTTTCATGGTCCGTTCTAACACAACTACAGGTTCCAGAGCAACCTATGAAGATGTATCCAAAAGCATAAGACTGCCACCACCAGGCTGTGTATGGCCTGCTGTACAGGAGGGGGGGGGAGCTACTGTTCGCCTGGAAGTCGGCGTACCCTGACATGATTATCGAAGTGATGAATAAGAAATCATGACTCATCCGACCAGGCAACACTCTTCCACTTATTCATGGTACAGTCTCGATATTTCCGGGCCAACTGTAGGCGTACTTGACAATGACGCTTGGTCAACAGAGGCACACGAGTGGGACGTCTGCTGCGCAGCCGCATATACAACAGTACATTTGAAAATGAATGAGAATGGATGAGTCGTTACCCTGAAAAGCTAATAATACTGTTTTCTAATACATTTTCAAATGTACTGTTTTCTAATAAGTAATAAAGTTCTAATAAGTTTCTAATGAGTTTTTCTGTTTTTGTCTACATTAGTTAGCCATACCTTTCACTTTACCAACTCGATAAAGGGCAGGGGATGAGATTTTTTCACCGGGTTTTTTGCTAAACCCACATTTTACATGTTGCTCTACAACTTTCTAAATAACACATGGGGTCTAACCCCTACCCCTACAAAATTAAAATTTTCAAAATTTACCCCTTTATCCCCAGGGACGCGAAATGCTTTTAATATGAATTAGGGGACATTAAAACCAAATAATCAATATTCATTTTCCCCCAATCTATTCTCCTTGAGTCGTTATTTGGGCCTAAAGACGGGACACCAATTATGAAACACCCTGTATAATACACTATCCTATCAAAAGTCGTAGGACACCATCACTTTAATAGAAACACTCAAAAATATACATATATTATCTTGTTGGTTCACCTTTTGCTGCTATCGCAGCTTCTACTCTCTGGGACATACTGTCCACAATTTTTTGATACGTTTCGACAGGTAATTTTCGTTATTCTGCCATAAGTGTCTTCGACAGTTCGGTCACGGATTTCGGGCATTCCGCACGTCCCACATATGTTCGATGGGGTTCAAATAAGGGCTCTTGGCAGCCCAGTCAAGTTCTCGAACCCCCTTTTCATCAAACCATGTGCCTACAGCCCTTGCTTTAAGGCCATTGCTAGAGATGGGAGTGCTGCATTGTCAAGAATGTCTTGGTAACGCTCTGCGTTTAGATGTCCGTTTACAGAAACGATTGCACCTAACCAATACCACGTAAAGCACCCCCACACAATCAGCGACACTCCGCCGAACTTCACCGTGGGCACAACACAGCTTCGCAGATAACGTTCGGCGGGCGTTCGCCATACCCAAGCCCGTCCATGCGATTACCAAATGATGTAGCGGGACTCATCACTCCATTCAACCATTCGTCATTGATCTTAAGTCCAATGTCGTCACTCTTTGCACCATTGCAATATCTTCGCTGCGTTGCTGGTGCTGATGTGAGGTTTGTGGTCTGCCGCTCTGCCATAAAAACCCATTGCATGCAGTTCCTTACGAACAGTCAGGTTTCTCACATTGTTCCCGTCGACTCTATGAACGATCTTGTCAGTTCATCAAGCGATGTGTGACGGTTTGCAGTGGCCACTTTACGAAGAGTCCTTTGGTCTCTGGCCGACATGATCTTGGGTCTTCCAGTCCTAGGTGGAACACTTGTGGTGCCTTTCTGTTTCCATGCCCGGATGACATTGTGAACGGTTTATTTCGGGATGTTTAGGAGGGCTGACGTCACTCTAACAGTTTTACCTGCGAGATGGCACCCAACAATTGTACCTCTTTGGAAGTCTGAAAGCTCTTTTCTTTGAGACATTCTTACAGCATTCACGCAAGCATCATCTCATAATAGCATACTCTCTGTGATGTAGTGCTGGGAAGAATGCCAACAGTGAAATTGCAAAGGAATGTCTCATTTTCATTTAATTCAGGGCTGTCCCTCATTTCTTTTGATAGAGTAGTGTATCACGCCTATCATAAGACGCCTGTCCTGCAAGAAGTTCTTGGGTAATTTCGTTCCACTGTGGATTCGTTGTAGGAGTTATGACATTATCAAGCAGCCGGTCTTATTTTCGGACAAACCAGAAAGCATCTTGCATAGGTTCATGCTTGTAACGCGGACCACCGGTAAAACTGCATGGCAAGATTACTAATCGCTCTAAGATTTCCGCGTTATTATCTTGGTGCATGGCGTCCCATAGGTGCACGTAATCTTTGGCGCGTAAACGTCGTTGATTAGTGTGTATGTACACTAAGTGCTCCGTCCTATTTCCGCATACATGTCCACAATAAATTGGCTGAACAATTTGCAAATAGATAAAGCAATCACGCCTTATCTGCGCAATTATGAATAAAATTACAGGGCTGATATTATATTATTAAAATTTGCAACCATTGTAGTAGGATTAACGTGGTAGAGTCCAAAATTGTATCCATATTATCCCTGGCAATAAATCAAAGGTTATTTCATGGTATCGTAAGCTCGGTGTGTTTCGAAAATGCGTTGCAGGCGATCGTAGCAAATGCGCAATACGATGTCACACTTATCGCACTCCTGATCAACTCATACCACTGCAACTACATTTGTGATGGGTCGATTGTACCTGCCGCGGTATTCAGTAACAGGGCGTCTATCTGCGCTGGTAGTCACTTTAAAATCATTGCTTTGCCCCTGCGGAATAGATACCAATGCAACTTTAAAACTATGCACGTACGGATTCACCTGATGCAACATGTTTTGGAGTTGAGCAATAAGATCACTATTCAGTTGTGGAAAATTCTGATTCCTGATACTAGCCTGTTCATTATAATCTGATAAGAAATAAATCTGGAGAAATTTAGTCTCATCTTGTGGTAGCAAAGATCCAATGAAATAGTAAACCTGGCCCTGTACCTTGAACGTTGGGATGAATGGTGCCTCCGTAATTGGTTTTGCCCCAAATGTTGTCATTTGGAATGCACTGTTATATACATGGATACTGTCTAAAAATTGTTTTGATTGTGGATGGTCACCATTTAAAAGGGTTTTTATAAGTTGTGGAGGGTCTTGAAAACTTTCAGTGTGAACTTTTCTAACAACAGATTTCCTTTGGTTCTTTTCTCCACGTAAGAGCGCCGCAAAAATTGCAACTAACAACTATGTCATTTATGATATCGAAATCAGTATAGTCAGTTCTAGCAGATTACATAAAACCTGCTATTTCCTTACTGATCCAAGGAATAGCATTATTTGACGCACCAAATTCATGAGACTCATCACAATGTTCAGATGAATTTGACATTCTATTAAAAAATTCGATCAGCCACTAAGCGGATTCACGTCGTTCTGCTGTTTCCGCCTGAAGTATTTCGTCTACTCATTCCCTTTCAACCAATATTTAAAATCTTCTAAACATTCCAAGGAGGAGTTTTAGCACTGAAGCAGAAGTACATTTATACATTTATAAAAAGAAATTAATCCCCCCCTCCCTCCTCCCCGAGAAGGGTAAGGCCAGTAGGAGATTCTGCGGTCATCTATTTTTACCCCTTTAAGTTTTTTAAGCAAAAAATTGATTTTCTCAAACTTAATATGTAGAAAATGTAAAAAACCTCGTATCTTCTTTCCTTTCTCATCATTTCCGAACGTGTGATATATTACATGCTATATGGTGTTGCCATAGTTCTAAGAAGGAAGTGATTGATACCCCTGCAAATCCGACCGCACTGGAACAATTGGGCCTAAACTTCATATTAATGCAGATCTTGCCTAGAGGAATCTGGATACTGAATTTCACGTCTTTCCGTACCTAAATAGCACATAGATATGTTGCCCTCTCTGAATCCCACTCCCGTAATTCCGAGCCTAGTGTACCAATCAAAAACCACACTAAACAGTGCAGATGGACATGCCCATGGGAAGCTGCATTCCGAATTTCAACCTTATACCTCAAAAAATGTAGAAATTATGAAGGGGACGGACTGACATTATAAAACCAATAAGTAGCTCCATTCTTCCGCTACTTAATAATATTGATAATGAGCACATGAGCGCAAAGCGACTAGACGTGCGCGCGCTGATGTCAGTAATGCTTAAAAGATGAACAGAAAGTAATATGTTCCTTCTTGACAAATCGATTGTTCTATGACATGCTATTATCTTGGTATTCTTCACACTCACTGTTTTCGCATGTGAATTCGACTTGAAGGAGTCCAGAAAAATTCTGAAAAGCTGATACGGCCGAGCTAAGACTTTGATGGTCATATTTCTGAAAACAGAATTTGAAAAAGTTAATCCGTTTTCAAGTTATCTTGCAAACGACGGACGGCCGGATAAACGTACAGGCCAAGGGCGCATTCTCATAAGTAGCTTTTATGCTAAAGCTCCTAATATTGTTCAATATCGGTGGAAGTTTCGGATTCGCGTGACATGGCGCGGTCTGCGTATTGACAGGCTTCGATCTCGTCGTTGCTCAATGCAGACCGAGAAGCCGCCGTGCGAGCACGCTGTGCACGTAGTCGAAACTCATGGGGAGCAGAAGTTTCAGATGCGCGAGTTCTGGTCTGACTTTCTTGAGTTGTCGTTAGTCTCGCTTTATGATCTTGTTCATTTCTTCAGATCTAATTAGTCTTAATTTTTTAGCATCTCTGCTATATTGAGACAGATTTGATCTTTTTCTTGTAAGCATTTTATTGAAATAAACAAAACGACTTATACTTTCCTTATCAAACTGCTTTCCTTATCAAAGATATCCAAGCCGCAATACGAAAGTAGGTGAAATATCAAAGAAATCCAATTCATTTCTTATCAAAAAACCAAAGTGAACTAATAAAATAAACATAGCGCCATTTATTGAGTTTAAAATAAACATAGCGCCAAACTAATTGTCGCATTTTATTCAATTTAAGATAGATTCCGCATCCTATTGTTAACATCACCACAAAAATGAAGCCAATTGTAGCCATGAGAGTTCTGGGCAGGAGTGAGCCGTGGAATAGTTAGGTGTCTGGCTGTTTTGCTTTTGATGATTCTGGGCTCAAGAAATAATTAATTTAAAACCATTCCTCAAAATTGTTCCGCGCATAACTGTAGAAATACGTAGCTGAAATGAAAATAGGTAACTGAAAGATAATCGAAACGAAATTTTCGAAATGAAATTGAAATTGGAACCATGATCGAAAAAGTGTTTATAAAATACAGGGTAGTTACAATTAAAGTGACAGCATTTAGACCCTTCTAGCGGCCGTTCTGGTAATCAGAATTTGACGAACCTTGAGATACATGTTATACAGACCATGGGGAAGAGAATTTTGCAATAAAAAAATTATTTCATATTTTGATCGCTACGTCAAAATATGGCGCATGAATAATAAAAAAATAAGTTAGAAGCAGAGAAATTTATAAAATCAGAGCATTTGTTCAATGTGCATTCTATTTGTGTCAATGACATGTTTAAAGCGCAATATTACATGTTCCACAGTAGAGCGAAGGGTTTCCTGAGGAATCGCAGTGATATGGCGTGATATGCTTGCTTTAAATTCAGGGACAGTCCGCATTCTTCCTCCATTGACATTATCTTTCAAATATCCCCACAACCAGAAGTCACAAGGGTTTAAGTCCGGTGAACGAGGAAGCCATGCAGTTGGAAAAGTTCTCGAAATCACCCGATCATCTCCAAAATGAGCACGAAGCAGTTCCTTCACTTGTCGTGCAATGTGGGGTATTGCACCATCTTGCATAAACACAGTAGTGTCTAAACACTGTCTTTCTTGTAAAGCAGGAATGACTTTCTGCTGCAGAAGTTCGCAGTACCAAGCACCAGTGATTGAACATCTTTTAATGCCTTGAGGAGTGTTCTCTTCAAAGAAAAAGGTGCCAAGAATGAAATGTGAAGTGAATCCGCGCCATACAGTCACGTAATCAGAGTGCAAAAGCTTTTCATGCACAACCATCGGCTTTTTAGTACCCCAGATGCGACAGTTTTGAACATTCACTGCTCCGTCTAGTGTGAAATGCGCTTCATCTGACCACAAAATGTTCCGTGGCCATGCATTATCGACGGTTATTCTAGCCAGAAACTGGCAAGCAAAACCAGTGCGTTTTTCCGAATCTTCATGAAGCAACTTTTGAACCACTTGGATCTTGTATGGATACCACTTTAAAATGGAACGCAAAACTTTTTGTCGGAATAGACAAATCACGTTATACCGCTCGAGCACTTGCTGAAGAATATTGGAAACTTGAAGCACTCTCCACAACAGCAGCAGCAACGTCTTCCACAGTCTCATTTGCAATTCATTTCCGTCCTCTTCCTGGCAGCACATCCAACCCACCAGTTTCTTCAAATTTCTTAATCATCTTTTTTAAACCATTAATGGACATAGGCCCATTTCGCAAGTTTTTCAAACGTCGATATCACGGATAAAGTAAAACGGATAGGACACTCAGCCAGTTTTCTAAACCCATTTTCTCCCACGGCCACCAGTGGGCCCAGAGCACACAGAGAAAACATGGCGCCTTCTGGAAGAGCATGTGCTGCTTTATTTTGTCGAAATCTATATTTATAAAAATGAATGTTTGTTTGTTTGTTACGGATGCATTCCTATACCATTCATCCGATTGAGATGAAACTTTCACACTTGATCTTCAAAGCAAGAGGAAGGTCACTGTTTACCAAAGATTTCGAAAACATAATTATTTTCGAAAATAAAAATGAATGTTGTTTTTGAATGAGTTATTCTTTTTGGTCAATAGATGGCGAGACCTTTTTAAGGACTTCTAGCGGACCTCTTGATCGAGCTCTTTTTTTGATGAAATTTTGCAAAAACTTAATGTGAATATTTCGACAAAATGAACACATGAAAAAAAAGCTTAGACTTAATATAGTAAAAATGTATATTGAAGAATCGAAAAGACTTTTTTTAAAATGCTCCCAAAGAATGGCCCTCCAACCTTGGACTAATAAGTAAAACTTACTTATTAGTCCAAGCTCCAACTACGTCCCTTTAGCATTTCAACTCGACTTCGCTCATGTTGGAATGTTGAGATAAGCTGAGTGAAAAACTGAATGTGAAAAACAGAAGAAAAGAACACATGAAACAAGCTTGCGTACAACAGCCACAGCCAGGGGTGAAGACACGTATGAAAAAAACATTGGATCGTTTTCATAAAATTTCCTTCTTTCGAAACTACATACATTTCCCCCCCCACCTTTTTTCTCTGTCACTGCACAGCCTTCTATATTCATACATAAGGCTGTGGTCACTGCGTCAAACTCACTCAACAATACACAATTCCAACTTGAGCGAAGACGAGCAGAACTGATAATGTGCCGAAGTGGGAGAGGCCATCCATAGGGAGCATTTAAAAAGAAGTCTTTTCGAATCTTCAAAATTATTTTTTACTAAATAAATTTTAAGCTTTTTCTAAGTCTTCATTTTTTATGTAAATTCACAATCAAATATTGCAAAATTTCATCAAAAAGAGCCCAAGCAACAGCGGGTATATCACCAAGTCTTTATATATAAAAAATGAATGTTTATTTGTTAGTGGTTTGTTTGTATTTTATGCGTTCGTATATCTTTCATCCGTTTGAGTTGAAACTTTGCACACTGAATCTTCAAAGCAAACGGAAGGTCACTGTATACCTGAAATTTCTCAAAAAATGTTTTCCGCTTATTTCGACAAAATTTGAATTTCTGGTGGCAGCGCTCATGATAATCCCTGACTCGTGCTGCCATCCTTGAAGAAAATAGGGAAGCCTCGCCATCAAATGCCGACGTGCCGGAAATGATTGTTGGAGATGCAAAACCAACGATATGCAATGAGTAGATCGCTCATGA
>JAHWFO010078853.1:774301-792787 GCA_023313115.1 Rhysida immarginata | reverse complement strand
TTTGCCACTTTTATTTATACCCTACCATAACCTCGTAGGATCGTTACAATCAGGAATCACTTTTCACAAGCATAAATCAAAAATACGTAATTGAGAGATTATCGAAACGAAATTGAGATTGAAACCATGATCGAAAAATTCTTTATAAAATATACTAAAATATTTAAAATACAAAGTTAACGAAAAGATAAACTTAACATTGCGTGATCGGCGTGTGAAAGAATTATTTATCAGCTACCCTCATGTTTAGCCATATGCTTTGCATCATCCACAGAATAAGGAATACACAGAAACAACAACCAATGTTAACGGAGTGGAAAGTGGATGACTCATGCTTTTGACGTCGTTGATTGTAGCGCACGCAGCAGTTGCCATGGGTGCCGCTAACTGATCGCTATATGTTAACATTGCCTCTCGCGTGTATTTTGATGTTTAATAAAACATTCTGTATTAATATATATTAAATAGCAAAAAAAAAATTATATACATAAAACACATCGATTACAATGAAAAGTATTTAAAATTGCTGTTATTTTAAAATACAGAAAATTACAATCTACTAGCTAATGTGATATGATTTGGATAATGGGTATTATATGTCCAAAAATGTGTAGAGCTTAAAGAGACGTATAGATGACATTATTTTATTGATAGAAAACGTAGTGCGTAGAGTGTAAACTGTGTTGACTAGTTTTAATAAGAGCCCGATTTTTTTTTTCTTGAAAATTTTCTCGCCCTTTATAAATTTCACTGCGGTTCTTATCAATTAAACTATCAATCGTAGAGTCACATTTCTATTTTTGTTAAGATGCCTATGGAATCTGCTGTCAGGGTAAATATTAATTTTAAATTAATGCAAATAAAAAAAATAAAAAAAATACTGCTCCCCTTTACGTGAAAAAAATTGAATAAAAAAACAACCTTTTTCACTTTTCCGTCGATATCTAAAAAAAACAAAAAACAAACACCAATTAAGGTATCTTTTTTAAACTCATACAAAATTGTAATATTACAGCTCTCATTGAAAAAAACATGATGTCTCTGTCTCTTTCACCTTTTAAGTTCTACTAAGTTAAATTAAGTTAGACCCTAAGTTAAATTAAGTTATGATTATTTTTATTGGTTAGGCTGCCTTTTAAAAGTTACTTTGACTACCATAAAAGTTAATTATGTTTTCAAAATGTTGGCTACCGTTTTGTTGCCATGGGGTCGCACAATAAGTTATTTGCCTTGTTGCATTTTAAATGATGAAACCTTTAAATAATTTTAATCCATTTTTAAATGATATTACTGTATCCAATTTTACATTATTATTATTATTATTATTATTATTATTATTATTATTATTAATCTTTATTCACCACTCAGTGGTGCGTACAAGGAATAAATAAAACTTAACTACTATTTAAAACATATTCCCTTATACCAATATTAAAATGATTACAATAATTAACACATCTTATGTCTTTACAATCAATACATAATATTCTTAAGTTATTCGGCAATAAATTCCACTCATGTAAGGCACTAAAAGGAAAATTACCTCGCCTAACAACATTTTTTGGGCAAATAAACCTACCCCTTACACTACTTCTCATTGAGATACTATCCCTAAACCAATTCATACATAGACAATCATCAGTACTTCTCTTCCTAATTAGTTTACCAATTCTTATAATAAGCGTATATTTTACAAATTGATCAAAGGACAATCTATGCTGTTTACAACATGCCGTTATAGAATCAAATTTGGAGAGTCGAAACAATGTTCTTATTACTCTATTAAAAGCTAATTTTAATTTATATATCCTGAATTTATCACTAGAAGTCCAAATCCACACACATTAACAATATAAACACATTGTTGTTAGTTTTTTTTAATTTTTTACTGAACTTTTTTTTTATTGTAAATTACTTCTCCGCAAGGACTTTAAATGATGAAACTTTAAATAATTTTAATCTATTTTTAAATGATATTACAAGTTTTTCCAAGCAATTTAAATGACAATAACTTTAAATAATGTTATCCAGTTTAAAACAATATTATTCATTTTTACATTAATAATATAAACATATTTATGAATATTTTTCAATCTGTAGTCTGCTTCTTCTGTAGTGAATTGTTTTCTGCAATCACTGAAAATGATTTTAAATAAATTTTATCTATTTTTAAATAATATTATTTACCTACATCAACATTATAAACATTTTGTGAATAATTACCTACCTGTATTCAGTGTCTTTTATCGTAGATATTCACATATTCTCCAAAAAATGCGAAGGCGAATATTACCTGCTACTCATTTTAATGCTTTTGTGTGCGGTGTGCCCATGGCAACTGCTGCAAGCAGGTTGATCGCAATCACGTAACCGCTTTCCATTTTTTCCCATAGGACGTCACAGATTGTCGCTTCTGTATATTCCCTATTCCGTGGCATCATCTTCACTCACTTTCGGCCATTAGGGTTCTGAGAGGCGAAGCTTCCCAATTGGCTTCTTGTATGGCGACAGGTTTTGGATTCTATCTTTAATATACGTCATTGATTTTATTGTATTTCATGTGAAGAAATTCGTACATTATTAGACATAAATAAAGCACGTATTAAACTAATACTGGCGAAAGTAATTGAACCGAAGCGCGATTTTAAATACTCATAGCGCCATCTATTGAGAAAGTACGTACAGTCAGATAAGTAGATTAACAGACAAAAATTCCAAAAATGATCTTATTGCGTTCTGTCACTTATGTGTCATCCCCCAAATATATTTTACAAATAATCATTTTCAGCATATATATTTTTATGCACCAGGAATGTGAATGGAGACCATTCATTTATATGCAGACCACATCCTACATAATAAAACACAATTTTGGAAAATTAAAAGATTGGTTTGGTTTATTTGGTATTAATGTCATTTTCAACTGCCATGGTAATTTCAGGAAGGTATTATAGGGGCTGCAAATTTCGCTTCGCAAAGGATCTCTAACATGCAACCAGCAAACGACTACACGAGACCAACGGCTTTGCTTCCATTGCAAAGGAAGTGCTAGCTCAGGATTTTCCCCCTAAAAAAATACTCGTCGTTCTTGGCAGGGGTCGAACCCGCGTCCGAGGCATTAGAGGCAATCACGCAACCATGAGCCACCGAAAATCAAAAGAAACACTATCACCCAAAATCATCATAAAAAAGTCTAGCAACCGAAATGCCCAGGACCGATAGGATTTTAAAGAAATCGATAACGAAAAAGAAAGCATTTGATTTCTAAAGAAACCTTTCATTGTTATGAATTAGATGAGGTTGCTAAGGAAGCCTCCGGTTGCTAAGCAACGCGTGCTTCTAAGGGATACATATAGTTCAGACTGAATAATACTATCTGAATAGTTAAACGGAGAAAGTAGCATTTCTCTATAGATTAGAGCATATATGAATCTTTTAATTTCTTAGCATTCCTATTTATTAATCTTTCTTCAAAAATTATTACCAACGCTTTTCTGCATAAGTATGTATCAAAGAAGGGATGAGTAGCTACTAGCTATTGGTAAAATTTGCCTAACACAAACTAATATTGATAATATAAGGCGTAAGTAGATACATGCTATATCTTAGCAGTGAAAGCTTCCAATAGTTTCATAATAGTATCATTAAAACACGAATCATGAAACCAATTTCAATTATCATTAATTTTACGTTATATTCATTCATGACACATCATTCCAAGTCGTTTGATTTATTACATAGTATGTTTTAGTTTTGAACCATAGTTTAGCATTGAAAGTTCCAATGAACCATAATGGGTCCATGAAATGCAGGTACCTTTGAACAGATTTCGACTATTAATAATTTTACGTTATATTCATTCGTGGCACATCATTCCAAGTTGTTTGATATATTACATGCCATATTTTAGCATTGAAAGTTCCAATGAACCATAATGGGTCCATGAAAAGCAGGTACCTTTGAACCGATTTCGACTATCATTAATTTTACGTTATGTTCATTCATGGCACATAATTCCAAGTCGTTTGATATATTACATGCCGTATTTTAGCATTGAAAGTTGAACGAATATATATATTTAGAGAAGGACGAGACACAAGAACCCTGGAATACAATAATTAATAGTTATTAATAAAAATACAAAATGAAAAAATAAGATAAAATAAACAAAAATAATTAATCAAAAATCAAAATAAAAAGCTGACGTTTCTGATAGAGACTTTACACAAGGGCTTAGATCTAATTTCATAAAAGATACTTACTTATTGTCAACCTCTCGCCAAACTCAACCTTATCTCCAACACTACACCAGACACTGACAATCAGGCACCACGCAACATCTCCGACAACACCCCCTCACTATCTGCTTCACCAGTTCATATTCAGATCTCAACAACTTCAACTTCAGACCTTCAACACCTCCAGCAAACACCTACATCTACTCCCACCATCCACACAATAACTTCCAATAACAAAACCTCACCCACCAATTACGATGTCCCTTCTTCCCCAACACTCTGCCCTATTAACCTAAATCTCACACCCACACCTTCACAAAACACTACAAGAATACCAGACCCACTTTCACTCCCACTTTCCACCTCTGACACGTCCGTCAGACCACACACTTATAACACACGCAGCTCCACAAAATTACGATCAACACAAAACATATGACTAACAGCCACCCGCCCTCCTGCTTTTTTTCAGCTCCGTAAGCTTTGCGACAAATACTGTACCTACCATGCTCACAAAATCACCTTTTCCCATTACTTTACTCTCGGCACAATCCCCAAAGGTTTGGTCTCTGCCCTCAGCATCCAATTAGGCCCCTTACCCTCTGCCACTGTGTCTGACTCTACTCTCAACATCCTTCCTATCCTCAGTAACCATTGCTCGAGCATCTGCACAAGCCTCTTTCAGGCCATCACACAACATGACTCTCTCCCTTCTCTTAATCCCCAAGATATTGACCCTCTTCATACTTTCATTTGAAAAAAACTTGATTTTCTCTCTTCCAAAAAATGTAATAAATTTCAGAGAGACCGTAATTCCTTCCTTAATAAAACCGATTTTCTCTCTAATCCTTTGTCCGCCTATTTTCTGAACTCCATGTCTAAAAACGATCCTCTTCCCGCCATCAGCTCTAGCTCTTCCACTCTTGGCACAACCGCGGTTATTAATCTTTCGACCACTAAACTTTCATCTCTCGAAATCAGAACCCTTTCTAAAGGCCCTTCTTTCTGTCCTACTCCTAATACCATTGGCACTTTTGATATCATTTCCTCTGTCGATAACTTCAGCCGTGCCCTCAGATCCCGTCTATACTTCTACATGAATCCTTCTAATAGTACTCCTGCTACCAGCTCAACCTTCCATATTCCCAGTAACTGGACCCCTCCTCATGATATCAATCCTGAACTTGAGGTTTACATCAAGTCCGTACAAAATGACATCCTCTCCATTACTAAAAATATTAAAACACTTCTTCCTAACCTCACCAATAACGAATTTCTTTGTATCAAACGCCTTAGTTATAACCCTGATATAACAATTAAGCCCGCAGACAAAGGGGGCGCTATTGTTGTTATGAACACTTTTGACTACATTAACGAAGCTAATAGACAACTCTCTGATATCACGTTCTACAAGAAACTAACCTCCGACCCTACTGACACGTTCAATACCGAACTTAAAAATATCCTCTTTCGGCTTGAATCTTCCTCCCAAATCGATAAAAAAACCTGCCTCTTCCTCCTTCCTAAATTCAGTTCCCCTGGTCGTTTCTACCTTCTTCCCAAGATTCATAAACCTGGTAATCCCGGCCGTCCAATCATCTCTTGTAACAACACCCTCTGTGAGCCACTTTCTGCTTATGTCGACCACCACATACGCCACATCCCACCCAGTCTTCCTTCCTATATCAAAGACACTAATGATTTTCTATCCCATATCCAGTGCCTTAACGACTTTAATTACGATTGTAAGAACGTCTTCCTCTGCACACTTGATGTCTCTTCTCTCTACACTAACATTCATCATGATGATGGCATTGAAGCTGTTCGCAACAGTCTCGAAGTTCACAAACCTTTCCAAGTTCCTTCTACTGACACCATCTGCCTTTTCCTTCACACCATCTTAACCTCCAATTTCTTCACTTTTAACAATGAATATTATATCCAGTCCAGTGGCACTGCTATGGGCTCCAAAATGGCTCCCAACTATGCCAACATTTTTATGGGGGAGGTGGAAACCAAACTGCTTTCCACGTCTCCCTTGAAGCCGTTGGTCTGGCTGCGGTATATAGACGATGTTTTCTGATCTGGCCACATAATGAAGAGTCTCTCCTATCTTTTATAACCCATTCTGACTCCATCCACCCCTCTATCAAGTTTTCTCACAATTATTCTATCACAACTGTGTCTTTTTTGGATGTCTCTAACTCTATCACTAACTACAAATTGTCTACTAATCTCTATAAGAAGCCCACTGACAGGCACCAGTACTTACACTATGATAGCTGCCATCCACGCCATTGCAAGGATAACATCCCTTTAGGTCAGTTAACTCGCATCCATAGAATATGCACTAATCAGTCTGACAAGGACTTCCATGCTAACGCCCTTACCCACTCCCTTAAAGCAAGAGGCTACCCCAAATCTGTCATACGCGCTTCTATCTATAACATGGCAATTCCTGTTCTAACAACAATCCTAAACCTTCTCCAGCCATGGCAACACCTACGTTAGTTCTTCCTTATCATCAACCCTCAATAGTATTAAAAATATCCTAAGGAAACATCAACATATATATAATTGACAACTCTCCTCTTATCCATTCCATTCTACCAGAACCACCTAAAGTTTCTTTTACACGAACATCTAATTTTAAAGATATTCTGGTCCGTGCTGCTATTACTAAACCACGCACTTCCACTAAGGGATGTTCTCCTTGCAATGAAAAGCATTGTGGCGTTTGCCATTTTCTTAACCCTGCTTCCTCCTTTACTTTCAAAATTAACCAGAATCTGACCTGCACTTCTCACAACCTAATTTACCTGTTACATTGCAAAGTATGCCAGAAACAGTATCTTGGTGAGACAGGCAATACCATACGTGCCAGATTTGCCGGACATAAATTCGACATCCTTAGCAATGCTGACACCCCTGTCACTAGATACTTTAATTCCCCTGGTCACTCTTTACAGGCCATCAGCCTTTACATTCTTCGTAGTAACTTCCATAACAAAAAAAAGAGAAAGCAATTCGAGTCTTTTCTTATTTGGAAATTCAATTCCCTCACCCCTAATGGCATTAATCTTAGCAAAGACACCATTCCCTCATTACCTTTCCCGTATCCCTCTCCAACTTCAGCTATTCCTTAATTTGTCGCAAGCTATCTGGGCCACTTTCCTTTTCTTTTTTCCTTTTTTCTTTATCTTTTATTTCCTCTTTTTAATGTTCTTTCATATTTTTCTACCTCTATGTTCATTTTGTGTCCGTCCCTGCACACTTTTTTTTATAGGCTTCTTGTACTCCTTTATTTCAGTGGCCTTTGACCCGGTCACTCTTATATGTGGTACTATTTTACAGGGTCACTAGCGACCGGGAATGGTCAGCGGATTTTTTTGTAACCAGGAACGGTCAGGGAATCATAAAATCGAAAATTTTGAACAATGTCAATAATATTTTTTCATGATAGCCTTTTCTTGTCTGCAGATGATCAGGAAAAATCAAGGTAAATTCAGGGAATTTTACGAAATCGTTTTGCTAGGCACCCTATTATTCCTAACTATTTTTAAAATTTTACCTTCATATGTGTTATCCTATTGCATTTTTCTCGCCGCTCTCTTACTATTTCCTGTCTGGAAACGATTTGTTTGCGAGTAATCCAATATCATACAGTAGGGAAGCACGGTAGTTAAGCGGACGATATTTTAGCAGTTCCAGCGTTTCGACCCAACACTAGGTTGAGTGGTTTGTTCCATTTAAACCTACTTTAGGGTTGTTCCATTAGTTGTGTACGGTTGTTTCCATTACTGTAGTTTTGCTACTGTACATCCACTAGGAATATCAATTTCAGAACGTTTGCGTGCTTTAACATGCGCATTAAGATTTACGTAAAAAAAAGTCATGTACACGTATTGCAGTGCAGAATACACTGACATGCACCTAATATATGGTCTTGCGGACGGAAATGCTGTGGAAGCAAAAAGACTCTACCAAGAACGCTTTCCGAATAGACGTTTGCCAAATAACCGAACACTTGTATCTGTCGACAGACATTTGAGAGAGCGTGGTTCCTTTGGCCGTCAAACAGGACAAGGGCGGCCTGTAGCACATTCTCCGGATGAGGAGGATGTGATAATTGACATCATACATGATGAACCACAGACAAGCACCACGGGTTTAGTTGGCTGTATCGCGTAAGTAAATCGTTTCCAGACAAAGTGCTAAAGAACATTTTCGTCTTCTTTTGACCTGAAGAATATGTCACTAAATTTATCGTACATAATTTTGAAACACCCTGTATATATATGATCAAAAATATCCGGACACCCCTCACAGATCATCGATTGGCCCAATGTCACATGATAATGACTTGCACATCATTTAAATAGCTTCCCACACCTTCAGACACAACTCTGCTCGGACACTGGCAAGAATGGGTCGTTCGGCAGAGCTCAGTGAGTTCCAACGTGGAACCATTGTTGGATGTCACCTATGCGGCAAGTCCGAGCGTGACATTTCCAGCCTTCTTCAGATAACCAAGTCAACAGTAGGCGATGTCATTATGAAATGGAAGACCCGGGGATCAACAACAGTTCAACAACGAACCGGTAGACCCAAGAAACTAACGGACAGAGACCGTCGAGTGCTTCGTCGTGTCACCCGCAGCAACCGGAAGCCCTCGGCGGAAAAAATTGCCACAGAGTTTCGAAACGCCTCTGCAAATGACGCCAGTACCATGACAATTCGTCGGGAACGGGAACTGCACACGATGGGATTCCATGGCCGTGCTGCTGCCCACAAGCCCCACATCAGCAGGGTCAACGCCAAGCGACGTCTGGAGTGGTGCAAAGCCCACAGAAACTGGACAATGGACCAATGGAAACGTGTAATGTGGACAGACGAATCTCGCTACACACTCTGGCAATCCGATGGACGAGTTTGGGTTTGGCGCATACCTGGAGAACACTTCTTACCTGAGTGCACAGAGCCCACAGTCAAGTTCGGAGGAGGAGGAGTCATGGTGTGGGGCTCATTTTCATGGTACGGACTGGGCCAGCTCGTTCCTGTGCAAGGAATCATGAACTCCGACCGTTATCTGAATGTTTTGGACAACTGTGCACTTCCAACGTTGTGGCAATTTTTCGGAAACGGGCCATTTCTCTACCAACACGACAATGCTCCGTGCCACAAAGCGAGGCGTGTACAGCAGTGGTTTGCGAACTCAGGGGTCGAAGAAATGGGTTGGCCGGCACAAAGTCCCGACCTCAATCCTATAGAGAGTCTGTGGGATCTGCGAGCCAGATCACATCGGCCAACTTCTGTACCTGAACTGATTCTCGCTCTTCGGGAGGAATGGAGGAACATTCCGGAAAGTACCTACCAACATTTGGTGGAAAGTCTTCCCCGAAGGGTGGAAGCTGTGATTCGGGCAAAGGGATGTGCAACGCCCTATTGATTTCCATGAAATCGTGGCTAGAGCGCAAACGTGCATGTGTCCGGATATTTGTGATCATATAGTGTATATATCCGTTTATCATTTTATAACATTTTATTATATTTTTTATATCTTTTCATCTTTCTTTATTTTTGTTTTATATTTATGATTATATTTAATATTTCTTTTGGAAATGGGTATTCCCGTCAATAAATCTAAATAAATAAATAAATGTCTTTGTAACCGGGAACGGTCAGGGAATTTTACGAAATCTTTTTGCTAGGCACCCTATTATTCCTAACCTATTTTATAATTTTAACCTCATATGTGTTATCCTATTGCATTTTTCTCGCCGCCCTCTTACTATTTCCTATTTGTCCTCCGTCCTGTCTTATCCCAACAGTTCTTCTAATTAATCTCATTTGTTCTCTTCTTGTTTTCCAGCCAATACCGTATTACTATTCCCTATGCAAAATATATATAAACCCGTCCGTTAGTACAACTTTCATAACTTCAGGATAATTCTCTAATATTCTAATTCTCACCTATCTCAGTGTAATTCCCCTGGTTTATCCATGTGACGAGTGAGTTTGGGAGCGATGCTTCAGTGCCACTCGCATTGTTTCTTCCACTCCACTGCTCGATTGTCTATTGTCGACAACTTTCACAACTTCAGGATAATTCTCTGATATTCTATTTGCTTTTAGAGAATTATCCTTTTTGCTTTGATAAAGGATAGTCTCTATCCGAAACGTCAGCTTTTTATTTTGATTTTTTTTAATTATTTTTGTTTATTTTATCTTATTTTTTATTCATTTTGTATTTTTTTTAATGACTATTAATTTTAGCATTCAAAGTTCCAATGAACAATAATGAGTCCACGAAAAGCAGGTACCTTTGAACCGATTTCGACTATTAATAAATTTATGTTATATTCATTCATGGCACATCATTTGTTAACATCATTCCAAGTCGTTTTATATATTACCTGCCATATTTTAGCATTGAATGTTCCAATGAACAATACTGGGTTCCCAAAAATCAGGTACCTTTTAACCGATTTCGATTATTAATAAATTTTTGTTCATTAAAGGCATTTCGTTCCATATTGTTTGATATATTACATGCTATTTTAGCATTGAAAGTTCCAATGATCCTTAATAGGTCCATGAAAAGCAGGTACCTTTGAACCGATTTGGACTACTAAAAATTTATGTTATATTCATTCATGGCACATCATTCCAAATAATTTGATATATTACATGCCATGTTTAGCATTGAAAGTTTCAATGAACCATAATGGGTTTATGAAAGGCAGGTACCTTCGAACAGATTTCGACTATTAATAATTTTACGTTATATACATTCATGATACATCATTCCAAGTCGTTTGATATATTACATGCCATATTTTAGCATTGAAAGTTCCAATGAACAATACTGGGTTCCCGAAAATCAGGTACCTTTTAACCGATTTCGCATAATAATAAATTTATGTTATATTCCATCATGGCACAACATTCCAAGTCGTTTGATATATTACAAGCCATATTTTAGCATTGAAAGTTCCAATGAACCATACTGGGTCTACGAAAAGCTGGTACCTTTTAACCGATTTCGACTAATAATAATTTTACCTTATATTCATTCATGGCACATCATTCCAAGTCTTTTGATATATTACATGCCATATTTTAGCATTGAAAGTTTCAATGAACCATAATGGGTCCAGGAAAATAAGGTACTTTTTAACCGATTTCGAGTATTAATTAATTTATGTTACTTTCATTCATGGCACAACATTCCAAGTCGTTTAATAGATTACATGCCATATTTTAGCATTGAAAGTTCCAATGTAACATATTGCGTCCATGAAAAGGAGTACCTTTGAACCGATATCGACTATCATTAATTTTACATTATGTTCAGTCATGGCACGTCATTCCAAATAATTTGATATATTACATGCCATATGTTAGCATTGAAAGTTCCAATGAACCAAAATGAGTCCATGAAAAGCATGTACCTTTTATCCGATTTTGACTAATAATAAATTTATGTTATATTCATTCATGGAACATCATTCCAAGTCGTTTGATATATTATATGCCATATTTTAGCAATGAAAGTTTCAATGAACCATAATGACTCCAGAAAAAGCAGGGACCTTTTAACCGATTTCGATTATTAATAAATTTATGTTATATTCATTCATGGAACATCATTCCAAGACGTTTGATATATTACATGCCATATTTTCGCATTGAAAGTTCAAATGAACCATAATGGGTCCATGAAAAGCAGGTACCTTTTAACCGATTTTGACTATCATTAATTTTACATTATGTTTACTCATGGCACATCATTGCAAGTAGTTTGATATATTACATGCCATATTCTAGCATTGAATGTTCTAATGAACCATAATGGGTCCACGAAAAGCAGATAACTTTGAACAGATTTCGACTATTAATAAATTTATGTTATATTCATTCATGGAACATCATTCCAAGTCGTTTGATATATTATATGCCATATTTTAGCAATGAAAATTCAATTGAACCATAATTGGTCTATAAAAAGCAGGTACCTTTGAATTGATTTTGACTATCATTAATTTTACAATATGTTCATTTATGGCACATCATTCCAAGTCGTTTGAAATATTACATGCCATATTTTAGCTTTGAAAGTTCCAATGAACCATATTGGGTCCATGAAAAGCAAGTACCTTTGTACAGATTCCGACTAATTATAATTTTACGTTATATTCATTCATGGCACATCATTCCAAGTCTTTTGATATATTACATGCCATAATTTAGCCTAAGCTTTTAAATCATTAATGTTTATGTGATATTTAGTAGGTGTAGGATGTTAGTGAACTATCAGATTTATTAATATGGTTATTGATGTAATTTTCTGAAGTTTTCTACAGGTTCGCAAGATTGCGAGCGTGTGCTTTTTATTTCTCATAGCTTGTTATTACAATTGGTATTTAAGTTGTGCTTGTGGTATTTGTGTATCCAATATTGTAATGTTAGAAATTTAGTTGTGTTGAATTACTTGATTCAAACTTAGAAGTAAGTGTATTTTTACTGGTTATTTACCTTCGTACGAATAGTACGTAGGATGGTGTTTGAATACGTAGATTGTTGATGCTTTTTATTTTGTGTGGAATTGTACTACTTTAAATTTACCCACTTGGTGTTAAGTAGATTTAATGCGGAAAGCATTCAACGTGATTTACGTATTTTGCTATTTAGCATTGACTTGAATTTTGATGTTATACCTTATAGGAGAATATAAGTGTTAATCATTATAGAAGATATTTACATTTCATTTATTCTTGACAATATTATTGAAATAAACATTTCTAATTTGTTTTATATCACGTCTCTGTTCACGTATTCATTCCTTCCAGTGCGCACTCTTACAAGTCTAGCTTTTATACGTGACAACGGGTTTAGAGCTAAATGCAGACTATGGCGATATCCTCATTCTGGATCAAATGCTGCTCGCTTTCCTCTCTCATTAGTTCCGGTAGCCCGAAGCGTAGCATAGGGTCCTCAAGCTCCCCCGTTCCCATGTCTTCATCATGGAGCCACTGCACTACTTCTTCCTTATTCTGCCTTGGTTCTGATTTTTTCATCTTCAACAATAGCGGTCGTGCTGCGTGCTTTTAACAATCGGCACCGTCTTTTCTCTTCCGCTTCTGTCTTGTGACGCTCCTTTTGCGTAATTGTTAAGAAAATTAATAAACTTAGTCAAATTTTCCATAAACCAAGATGGAGGCTCGTTTGAGGTGGGGGTGAGGCGAAAAGGGTAATTTAGTCAATGAAAATTATCCTTTTGGAGAATGCAGCACCAAAAAATTATCTCGCCAAAAGATTTTTTGAGTGCTACATGACATTGACATATAAAACCCGCTACCCGCACCCACCCCTAGGGTGCTACAAGTTTCTTACCCTCACAGTATTTTACCGCAGATTGTAAATCATGCATGCACCCAATACCACCCAGATAAAGAAGGTCTGCGAACTGAAACGTCATACATAGTTACATCATCATCAAATCGGCAAATTTAGGGCTTTTTATTGGTAGAAATAAGATTAACAATGGTCTTTAGTGTGATATAACAAATGACGTTTCGGTGTGCAGACTTTCTTCGTCTATATACCCTGTCTCAGCTTCAGTTGAAAGTGACCTCACTGAAAAAACGTCGCTTATCAGACATATTACCCAACATCGTATTCTTCTGCCGTTTTTTTTTTTAAATTTCGTCAAATGACTTTTGTGTACACCGATTTTTTATTATATCGAAGAGAAAAATATGAAATATGATTGCAGACAGAAATTTTAAACATTTTATGTAGAAATTTATTCAATGTCACGTGTCAATGTGGACAAGAAAGGATCGATAGGCAATGTTAAGCAAATAAATTTATTGGAAATAAAATGAATAAGTAAATAAAGTTGACGCAGTGGAATGTAACAAATGAAAGTCAAAGTTTAATTACACGAAGCACGAACTCTTGGAGCAAGTAAAGATCACCCCTGACGTTGCCTCAATGTGGAGTTCTAACAACATGGTAGAATATCTCTTCAAACAAAAAAAAATACACATACAGTCCACAGTTCTGAAGCTCGGCGAAGCAGACTACTTGAGTTAACTAATAATAAAACAAGCGACGCACTAAGTCTTTCGTTCGTCGCACACTTTGCTGGCGAACAATTTCTTGTCGGAAAAAAAAATATCACCGACGGGACTGCTTCCACTCTTGAGCTAGGGGTGAATAACAGTAAAATGAGGTGAATGACGATACCACAAAAATAACTCGTTTCTAGAATTAAAAATCGTGGGATTTAATTATAACAGTCACTATCCGGTTGCCGGTACTGTTCGGTTCGAGAAGTAAGACACAGTTCGGGGATAAATAAAGCAAAGCTCACTAATTCACTGTCGGCGAAGTAGATGCAGAGACTCGTTTTGTCCAAGTAGGCGGCTTACGGATAAGCCAGCGAAAAGGCGCAGTATTCGTCCTGTTCCTTGCTCGTGGAACATGGCGAAAGAAAACGGAAACACTCCAGCCCAGACGCTGTCAACTGGGTTAACTCCAGCCGTCTCAGGAAATGCCGCTTCGAAATATGAAAATAGTTCGGCTCGTACGTCACAGTGGAAGAAAGTCAAATGTCTAAACACTAGCACACGTACCTGACGAGGGAATGGACTCGGCGACTCGTTGTTGTCGTTCCTTTCGTTCCGGAGTTCTCGGGCGTCGTTCGCACACGATACCGTCGGCCGCTCGCCTCCTCGCTCGACGCTGTCGTAAGTCAAGGGCTGCAGTAGCTGATACAGACACGTGGCAAGGGTACTTACGAGGGGTTGCGCTTGGCGTTGGCGAACTTCGTTGTCGGCGACCGCTTCGGCTGCTGCGATAAGTGGCGGATGTGAATCTCCGTCTCTCGTCGGTTCCTCGTAGCGGGGAATTGCCTGGCGCCGATGAAGGCGAGAGCTCGCTCGCTGTCGCTGTCGGCTTGCCTGAGGATGGCGACGGCGAAAGTTCGTTCGTCGTCGGCGTCCGTCACTTTCCTCTGACGGGTTGTTAACGAGCTGCTGCTCCTGCCGTCGCTTGTCGTCGTTTCCCTCTACTGTCGAGCGAACATGGCAAACGATGCTTTCCTTACGATTGTCTGTCGTATTCTCCCGTCGTTCGTCTTTCCCGCTCGCTTTCCTCTGACGTCGAACCAATCCCACTCCGAAACGTCGGCCGCACCGTCGGCCAATCCCACTCCGAAAAGTCGAACTTTCGGATTGTCGTCCAATCCTACTTTTGTGTTATCGTCGCCTCGGAGAACCGAACGTGAAAACGTTTTCGAGCGACGATGTTTGACACGTGACATTCAAACTACGAGGGCTGGGGCATAATTCATGGCAACTATTTTGTTTTATGAGAATTCAAGCATGGGTGGAAAATGTGAAATATACAGATGAAAGAACAAGGAACAACACGCCAACACTTTGCTTCTCATGTATATTAAGGTAGTTGACAACATTACAGGTTTTATGTTCTGGAATCATGAAGCCTGTATTGTTTCATACGTTTCATGCTTCTGGAAAATTTATTCTGGAACATGATTACGGATTTCATTTTCCAGAATAAGTAACAGAAATCAAAATAGAGAACGGCTGTTTTGATATATGAGCGTTGTTCAACTCGGGTTACATCCACCTTGCACGGTGGTTGACTGAGAACTGATTTAACATTGCTCTCTGCGCAACATCAGGAACTCACGGAGCCATCTAATGTTGTGGAAACATACTAGCAGTCACAGCTTCCTTGAGACATATGACATTTTATGATACCATCCCTTAGCTCTGAGAAAAAAAAATAGTTGCCATGACTTACGCCCCAACCCTCGTATTACTTCATGTGGACGAACTATAACTGCTTCACTCGTGATGTCACTCTCAACTAAACTTGAAATAGGGTATAGGCGAAGCCAACACGATCTATACAAAGCCATGGCATTACGTCATTTCCATTGTTGAAACGTCATGAAAACCGATGAGATATTTTGAAATGTGAATTTATGTTTTAGATAAATATGTATATACAGTATAATAAAATGGACTACTGCCAAATACGGGTCATTTACTTTTTTAACAAATCATTTTATTTTAGATTTTAAATATCCTTATTTTCTTTTTAAATTTGTTCTTGCATGATGTCATAAAATCCATCTGTTTGAATGATGTCACAAAAACAGTGTCACCGTTTGTTTAGATCGCATCGGCTTCAGGAGCCTATAGGTGATGTTGGTCTGCCTCATATGACTAACATTGCGCCATATAACAATTGCTGCTCATTGTTAATAATTCTTGAAAACAGCCAAAGCAACAGAAAGCTCTGTCACATCATTGACACAGGCTTACATAAAACTTGCCACCCACTCCGATCCCTGGGTATGCTACAGGATTCTTACCACCACAGTATTTTTCTCATATGACTAATATAATTTAACTATTTCATCTGATTAACAATGCCTCATATAACTAAAATAAATGCTGCTCAGTTTTAATTATTCTTGGAAAGTGCCAATTGCAGAATATGCATACATCCATTTTTATACAGGGTGTATCAGGTTTGATGGTCATAAAGTACCTAGCGTGATCCTCTGAATGATTACAAACTTAAAGCTCCTTATCGAAAATGTCGAAAACTCAAAATTTAAATTGCGTCGTTACGTTATTTATGAACTTTCCGCACCAGCACTTCATTAAATTCAAAGGGGCGATTGCAATTAAATATGCGGCAATTGTTGAGATTAAATGACGTTTTCGACAGGTTTTCAGGAAACTTCGCGTGATGTTTCGACCCTTAACATTTGAGTTTTGAACATTTTGCATAGGGAAGTTTGTAATCATTCAAAGGATCACTCTAAGTACTTTATGACCATCGAATCTGATACACCCTGTATACTAATGTAAATTTATTATTATTATTATTATTATTATTATTATTATTATTATTATTATTTTGTTGTTTGATGTAGTTATTCCTATAGCGGGTCAGATCTCCAAAGAAAAAAATGTGTTTATGAAAGAATTATTAAAGTCTGTTTATAGGAAATTTATTATTATTATTATTCTATAGTAAGAAAAATTAGTTGACTCAGTAAAATTAAAGAATAATCCCTCTAAGAATTGGCATCCAGTTTTTATATACCAGGTGATCCAAAAGTATCTTATATTTTTTCATGAAAATAATAATTGTTTTGCCGTGACGATTTCTTGCCCTTTACATTGTTTTGCGCGTGCCTCGTGATTCTTATGAAAGTCCTCAATTACTGGAAAGCAAACACTGAAAATGTCGTTAACAATGGAAGGAATGTAACACACTTTTGAATCACCTAGGATATAAAGCAAATGTAAGTATGTTTGTCCGGTTTTAAAATGCAACTTGGAAGTAAGTTATAAAGTTGAAATTTAAAACACACCTGTATAATATTACCACAATGATGGAAAAAATCTAAAACTGGAGATAAGTCTCTTAAAAATGTCGAAATCAATATTCTGTATATCTATACTAGCAGAGGTATCTTGCGTATCCCGGGATAATTACACTTGTAGGTAAAGATAACAATCTCAAAAAATTAAATTATAACTCACAATTGGTTAAATAATAGCTCAATCAGTACAAAACAGAGCAAAGGGACTATCCATTCTAAAAAAAATACGAAAAACAGGAAGTCTAGGTAATATACCGGGACTTTATCTAAACTCTTCTTGTCTTAAACTTAAACAGGTGGTGGCCTTACAGAATAACAGAGGGACATCAGAAGTTCCAACTAGTTTCGCCATTTATTCCCGGCTTTGTCAAAGATATATACAGCAAGACAATCGACAATCGACAATCGACAATCGACAATCGAACATTGAAGTGTACATTTGTTAGGATGGGACGAAAGCAGCGCTTTCACAAGCTCATCTAATCAGAATAAACTCCAAATGAAATACACTGAGGTAGTCAAGAAGCCTAACCAACCCAAGCGGTCTTCCATATTATACAAAAAAGAAAATAAGATTGACGATTGTCAGAAACAAAAACAAACGAAATAAAAAATACAAGGAGAAAGAAGAATGTCACATCTTCCAGTAGTCTGGGAAAGAGACGTTGCAAATATCTTCAAAATTGATGTCAAGAACGTGCCTCGGTTTACGATACTTCGTATGCCAGTTCATATTCATTGAGTTCTTCAGTATCCCTTTCACAAGCTTATTGTCGTGAGTCTTCATCTTCTGTATCATAATCAAAA
>JAHWFO010078853.1:754712-769301 GCA_023313115.1 Rhysida immarginata | reverse complement strand
AATCTGTGTCTTCGTGTCTAATTTCGTATACGAATATTGCATAGAGCGCCATTCCATGCTGGTGGTGACCTTTTGAACTAATTTTTTTTGTAGTTATGAACTTCCCGTGCCCTCTTGTATAATTTTACCAAGTATTAAAGCTTTTGGTCCAGTAGTTTTTTTTATGGCCATGTCAAAATGTAACTTTAATTAAAAAGAACCTGTATAATGTTTATCTAAACATATCAGGAAATTATAATGATCTCAACTGATTGTGTGAGAGGGCAGTTCTTCTTGCTAAAACTGACATTATCAATACGAACTAACACTTAAGGACATGATTCCACGCTCTCTGACTAAATACAACTCTATTGAAACTGTTACACGTTGATAAGGGATGCTGATGACTTTGTAAACAGAGTTCCTCAACTCTCTCAATCCATCTATGAAGTATTTTTTAATATAGACAGAAATAATACAGTACTCATAAGGTTTAAACACATCTGCACGGAAACTGCGCGCACAGATTTCATCCGACAAAAAATGCGCTCGACGCGAGCGACAAGATTAAGCACACTTGCGCGGGATTCATCCGATTGAACGTGCTTATAACACAGGAAGCGGTCTACTTTTCTGTAGGAAAAAAATGGGTTCCAGTGCTTTGAAGAGGCGAGAAATTGCTTTTAAAGCAGCAGAGAATATTGTTATTATTAATATTTCTGCACTTTTATAATTAACTTCGCTGAAAGTTCATAGTTCATGTTCAGCTCTCGCTTCGACTGAACAGGCCTCCATTTTTTAATTTTTTGTTATAGATACTCAAAAGTAAATGATGACGTGACACAATCGAGCAATGTGATTGGTGGTTGGTTTGTTTCGTGCGGAAGATAGTCGGACAAGTTCAAAGTCACGCGTATCGTTCGCATGAGTCATCCGACTACTTCGTCAAAGATGTTAACTTGTCGCTTGAGTCGCGCACGACAACTTGTTGCGTGAAATCCGTGTAGATGTGTTTGAGCCTATAGCCTTTCTTTGATTTTCTAAAATGTTAAGGATGCGCTGTTGAGTTTTCCTGCGCGAACCCAATTGGACACAAAATTCCAGTGCGAGCATTTTAAAGAATTCTTTTCGTTTTTCCAATGTGAATATATACTTTATTAAGGTTTTTTCTTTTATTTTGAAATTTATTGCAAAATTTCATCAAACAAACAGCCCGAGCAACGCCAGGCATATCAGCTAGTCAAACTATAAATAAAGGAGAACATGTGAGTTCGTCACGGAAAGAGTTTTGTATTGATGTTGCACGTTCGTCAGAAGTCACCTGACCATTGTTGTCTAAGCAACAATTTTTATTTAAATTTATATATATATAATCAATCAATCACAAACTATAAATAAAGGAAAACATGTGGTTTTGTCAAAATATGAATGGAATTTGAAACTAATTACCGCGCAAAGTGCGCGCAGATAAACTGTCTATATACACTGAGTGAGCATACTATTATGACCACCCTGTCAGTATCTCGTTGGACCACCTTTTGCCTTTAATACTGCGTGATTCTTCGTGGCATTGATTCCACGAGATGTTGTAAGGTGGTCGGAGAAATCTGACACCATGCCTGAGGGATAGCACTAATTAGTTGTGCTAGATTGTACGGTGGTGGATCCAGCCGTCTGATGGTCCGTTCGACTTCGTCCCACAAATGCTCAATTGGATGAGATCTGTGGATTGTGGGGGCCACCGAAGTAAGATAAAGTCCCCCTCATGTTCCTGGAACCACTCCTGTACAATACGAGCTCTGTGGCATGGCATATTGTCTTGCTGGAAGTACTCATCTCCATTGGGGTACGCCATCAACATGACAGGATGGACTTGATCGGTGAGGATACGGAGGTATGCTGTGCCATTCAGACATTGTTCAACACGTATTAACGGACCCAACGCATGCCAGGAAAACATTCCCCAGACTATAACACGGCCCGCACCGGTCTGAAGGGTTATACTCATGCATGCGGGGTCCATGCTTTCGTGCTGTTTCCGCCAGATTCTCACGCGGCCGTCTGCATGATGTAACTGGAATCGTGACTCGTCAGACCACATGATTTGTTTCCACTGCTTGATAGTCCAGTCCTTGTGCTCCTGAGCGAATTGCAGTCGTTTCCGCTTGTTGGCTACAGACAAGGTGTGCGGACAGGTCTTCGGTTTCCGTATCCCATGCGATGCAGTATGCGGCGGACAGTGCATTCAGAGACCGTTCTGGAGGACCCCTGATTAAGGTCTGCAGTGATTTGATGCACAGTTGCCCTTCTGTTATCCTTTATCCGTCGTGACAGTCTCCGTTCTGGCCGATCATCAACCATCCAAGGCGGGCATAACGCGAACGTTCAGTCCCCGTCTTACGGCTAACCGTCCAGTCTTTAAATACTTTAACGACGGTTGCTCTTGAGCACCCCATAAATGCTGCTGTTTCGCTGATACTCGCTCCATAGCTCCGAGCACCTACAATCATCCCGCGTTCGAAGGCTGTTAAATCACGTCGTTTACCCATAGTTGAAGAATGGAACACGTCTACTGTTGTCGACGACACTCAGCTTCCCTTTTCATATTGGCCCGGTCCGCTAGTAACATTGTGGCGACGTCCATGCGCGCATTTGCATAAACATGTCAGGTGGTCATAATAATATGCTCACTCAGTGTATACAGGGTGTAAAGGGTTCGATGGTCATAAAGTACCTAGCGTGATCCTTTGCATGATTACAAACTTAAAGTTCCTTATCGAAAATGTCGAAAACTCAAAATATAAATTGCGTCGTTACGTCATTCATGAACTTTCCGCACCAGCAGTTCATTAAATTCAAAGGGACGATTACAATTAAATCAGGGACAAACTTCGCGTGATATTTAGACCTTTAACATTTGAGTTTTGAAAAAAAAAACTGTTGAAACTTGTTGAAAAATGGACGCGTAGTGTCCGAAATACGTATCCAGGCGTAATATATATTTTGTTGTGGAAAAGCGGTTTTGGCTCATTGTGTTACCATTAATGCAAGGCAAAGTTTACGCAACAATGTTATCAACACGCAATTTACCAACACTATGCACGGACCGACAGTAGATATCCCATGACCAACAATGCAAGGCAACATTGTGCTTTAAAATTATGTTCAACTAGAAGAGGTACCCGGCGTTGCCCGGGATAATTACACTTGCACAAACTTTTCCTTTCATTGTTAGACATGAGATATTGATTGTTGATCCCTGCCTTGTGTTGGTGCATTGCGTGTTGATACCATTGTTGATACCTATTGTTGCACAAACTTTGCCTTGCATTGTTGGTCATGAGATTTTTCTCATTAATATGCCCTGCCATAACCATGAATATCGATTTTTTATCGATAATTATTATTTTTCCGAAATCTGAGGTAGACAGTGACCTTCCTCATGCTTTGAAGGTCATGTATGCGAAATTTCATCAAGATCGGAATAAAACTGTAGATTTGTATAAAAAACGTACAGACAAACAGACCCACCCACAAACATTTTTCTTTATATATATAGAAGAAGATTTGGAACAATGCATAGAATTCCTGTTGTACGGGTCTTTCATAGACTTCATAGTTCTTAGAACTTAATATTTTCTTGAAAATCTTTAAAATTAGCACCAACTGGACATAATGGAGAGTTAGCAGAATATTGAGAAGCTGAGCAAGTGGAGAGTGATAAGTAGTCATCGAAATTCCCAGGCGGCCCTTGATGATACAAGCGTATCAACAGAAGAAACAGAGACTGCTAGACTACACAAAGTTATGATTGACCAATACATCTAGAGCAGAGTACGAACTCTAACAACAAATTACCAAGTAGTATATAACCCCAATTTTTTTTTCGAATTTTTATGAATTTTTACTATATTATTTCTGAACGTTTTCATGTTTCAATTTTACTGTACATTCAAGTCCAGATATTGCAAAATTAATCAAAAAATTATCTGATAAACGACGGGGATTTCACCTAGCTTATTTGGTAGCACAGCAGATCCAAACATTTCCTAAAAAATCCCCGATATATTTTGTTAGAGGATAGAGAAACGTCAACCCTCCTCAACATCCCAAAATCGACCGCTCACAACGTCATCCAGGCATGGAAAGAGAAAGGCATCACAAGTGTTCCGCCCAGGACTGGAAGATCCAAATTCATGTCGGCCAGATACCAAAGGGCTCTTCGTAAAGTGGTCACTGCAAGCCGTCACACATCGCTTGATGGACTGACAAGATCGTTCATAGAGTCGACGGGAACAACTGTGAGCACCCTGACTGTTCGCAGGGAACTGCATGCAATGGGTTTTTATGGCAGAGCAGAAGCTCACAAACCTCACATCAACAGCAGCAACGCAGCGAGGAGATTGCAATGGTGCAAAGAGCGACGACATTGGACTCTGGATCAATGGCGAATGGTTGAATGGAGTGATGAGTCATGTTACACCATATGGCAATCGGCATCTGCCAAGCTGTGTTGTGCCCACGATGAAGTTCGACAGAGGGTTAGGTGCAATCGTTTCTGTGGACGGACATGTAAACCCAGAGCGTTACCAGGACATTCTGGACAATTCAGCACTCCCATCTCTCTGGCAGCACTTTGGCAACGGCCTTTTCTGTTTCAGCACGATAACGCACCTTGCCATAAAAAAGGGCTGTAGTCACATGGTTTGATGAAAAGGGGGGTTCGAGAACTTGACAGGCCTGCACAGAGCCCCGATCTGATCCCATCGAACATCTATGGGACGTATTGGAACGTCCATTGCACGCATGTGCAGTACGCCCGAAATCCATGACTGAACTGCCCGAGACACTTATGGTAGACTGGCGAAAATTAACTGTTGAAACGTATCAAAAACTTGTGTACAGTGTGCACCAGAGAGTAGAAGATGTGATAGCAGCTAAAGATGGAACAACAGGATATTAAAATATGTATATTTTTGAGTGTTTCTATTAAAGTGATGGTGTCCTATGACTTTTGATAGGGTAGTGTATTTTTCGAATTATGGGTGACCTTAAATTTGGGGGTCAAGGTCAAATTTGAGTGTGGCAATGAATCCCCCACCCCCATATTACCTATAAACCACATCCATCAGATCTCGCCTACATGGCAGCTTTGAGATATCTGCCATGTTACTAGACTTTTTGGACACTCTGTATATCGAAATGTCTATTCGTGATGTCGAAGAAAAAAACGAGCATTGATTTGTAAGAGAAGACAGAAGTTATCCAGGCATCGGAAACAACGGGAGCTTCGTCTCTTAGGAAATAGTAGAATTACTGATAATCACTTTGAATTATTTAACTCATTGAGGCTGTTCTGTTTACCTGCGACTATAATTGTATCGGGCAACACCAGATGCCTCTGCTAGAATTGGTAGTTCTTAAAGTTTACCATTTTCTTAAAAATCTTTCAAAATGTTCAGTAACTGGAGAAAATGGAGAATTAGCAGACTAATGAGAAAGACTGGAAAGACGATAGTGGAAGTAGTCCATTTGCTTGGGCGACAGTTGACGACATTACTTATAACAATACATACATCAATCTAACTCTTCAAATCAATAACCTACTTTATAATGCTCTATAATAATCGTTCGAAGAATACATGTTAATTCATATCTATCGAAATGCAATTGAAGAAATGAATGGTCAGAACACAAAAAGTTATCTAGATTTCGGAAACACCTGAACTACGGGAGCTTCGTCTACAATAGGAAATCGCAGAATTTCTGAAAACCAATTTGAGTTATTATTTAACTTCTTGAGGTTATTCTGTTAACAAACAACTGGATATATCCCGGGCAACGCCGGATTTCTTCACTCGGGCGACAGGCAACAAAAAAAACTATAATAAATCAACAAGTTTGTGGTGTAATGCTGTAAATAATCGTTCGAAAGACACATATTAATTCATATCTATAGAAATGCCACCGAAAAAATAAATGAGTATTGGTCAGAGAAGACAAAAACTTATCCAGGCATGGGATACATTAAAACAATGGAGCTTCGTTGTAGAACTACTGAAAATCAGTTTGAGTTATTTGCCTTATTGAGGTTGTTCTGCTTATGTACAAACGTCCAGACGACTGACAAAAATTTGCATGTTTGGAACCCATGTACATTGTAGTGCCTTCCAGACGCGACCGCAGCTTCCCCTACTTCTTCTAACGTGTTAGGGATATTAGGACGCCTATCAGTCTTGGGCGACTGTTTACAACAACATTCATCAACTCGACTCTTCAAATCAAAACGCACAATGTATTGTGTTCTTTAATAATCGTTCGAAGATACATGTTAATTCATTTTTATCGAAATATCTATTGGTGATGTCGAAGAAAAGAATGAATATTGATTGGTCAGAGAAAACCAAAACTTATCCAGGCGTCAGAAACATCTGAAAAACGGGAGCTTCGTTTACAGTAGGAAGCCGTGGAATTACTGAAAATCAATTCAAGTTATTTAACTCAATGATGTTGTTCTGTTTACGTACAACTGTAAATCTCCCGGGCAACGCTGACGAAAAACAAATGGTTTGCTAGTCTTCTATATACAGGGTGACGAAAAACAAATGGTTGATAATAATACACATAATAGATCATGGTATAATGATGCATTTTGTCCCTATGAACATGGAGTCGGAACTCCCTCATCTTAGAGATATGGGGGAGAGAAACGTGGGTTGCTTCCCCAGCGAGATGGCTTCCTGGCAAACAGGGAAAGGCTACCGTGCTACATAAGACAAGCGAAGGGGACATACTCGTAAATCCAGCAGAAAAGACAATTGAATCCACCCATCTCTTACAAAAGGTGCTCAAATTGACCAGATCACACCTGCGAAATAACGATTCAATTGCTCGATGACATGACTGGGGGTTCTCCTTGAGCTCTTCATCGACAGCTGAGATGCGAGCAACCATATCGCCGACAGATATGAAAAGTGTCTCGTATACCTGAGTCTTCAGGTACCCCCACACAAAGTAATCCAGGAGGTTCATATCTGGTGAATGTGGTGGCCAAAGCAACTGAATCACCCCGTCCTATCCAACGACCGTTGTATGCAATGTCCAGGTATTGCCTGACAGTGGTGCCAAAATGCGCAGGAGCTCCGTCGTATTGGATCCACAGACGCTGGCGAACAGCAAAGGGCACATCTTCCAACTACTACGTTAATGCCTGTTCCAAAAAATGTGCGGTAACGCGGGCATTGAAATGGTTAGGTAGAAGGTATGGTCCAATGAACTGGCTGCCAACAATGCGTGTCCACACGTTTACGCTGAATCGCATTGGTTTCCACAAGAAAATGTTGCATGAGAATTGACGGTTGCCCATGTGTGATCGTTGCGGTAATTGTAAACAACAGCTTCTACAAAAGCAGGCCTCGTCAGTAAGTGTTTAACACGTGCCACACTTGCCCGTTGGTTCAGGCCCAAAACGTTTGCTACTGCACGGGGGCTGGTGTGTGGATTTTCGGAAAACCTCCGCAGTAATGGTAAGTACAGTTCTTGCACGCCCGTGCCTGGCCGGTGGTTTATAAGGGAACCAGTTTCCAACAGACGACGATGGATTCTGGGAAATATACATGCGTCAGGACAAACACGATGTGAGAAAAATTCACGATACAACCGTTGAGCTACTGCACTGTTGCCCTTATCAGAACCATACGTCAAATGCATGTCAGCCAGTTCTTCATGTGTGAATGATACATCGTGCGATCACACATAGAAGCGTTCAGTTCAGGCATCTTGATTTCAAATCGTAGTGCGGGTGTATAGGCAGTCGTGTGACTAACACAAACAGAATGGACACAACTTGCAACTGCATTTGGATTTACCATGAACCTGTTCATATGTATTTCCCGTGTGCGACGATAGTTCCCTATAAGCCAGGAAGCCATCTTGCTGGGGAAGCAACCCGCGATTCTCTCACCCATATCTCTAAAATGATGGAGCTCCGAACTCATGTTCATAGGGAAAAATGCATCACTATACCATAATCTATTATGTGTATCATTATCTATCATTTGTTTTTCGTCATCCTGTATATCAAAAGGAATGTTTGTAGGTTTGTTGGTGTGTCGGTGTGTTTGTTTCTTATAGTGTTATTCTTATCTTGATGAAATATTGCATGCTTGACTTTCAAAGCAAAAGGAAGATCACTGTCTACCTCTGATTTCGTAAAAATAATAATTATAACTCGATAATAATTCCATACTCATGATGATGGCAGAACATACTAATAAGAGGTATCTCATGACCAACAATGCAAGGCAAAGTTTGTGCTTTATAAATACGGTTTAATTTGCAACAATGCATAGAATTCCTGTTGTTGGGGCTTTTCTAAGAATTGATAGTTCTTATAAACTAACATTTTCTTGAAAATATTTAAAAATGAGCACTAACTGGAGATAATGGAGAACTTAGAACATTGACAGACTGAGCTTGCGGTGAGTGATCAAGTTTTCATCGATATTCCAAGGCAGCCCGCGATGGTGAAAGCTTATCAACAGAAGAAACGGCGACGGTTAGACCACATGAAATGATGTTGCATTGTTGGTCATGAGATATCTGTTGCTGGTCCGAGCGTATTGTGAATTGCGTGTTGACACCATTGTTGATACTTATTTTTGCACTTGTTGGTCATGAGATATATATTGGTTGGTCCGTGCAGAGTGTTTGTGAATTGCGTGTTGATACCATTGTTGATACCTATTGCTGCACAAACTTTGCCTTGCTTTGCTGGTCATGAGATATTTCTCATTAATAGGCCTTGCTGTAACCATGAATATCGATTTTTATATCAATAATTATTATTTTTTCGAAATCTGAGGTAGACAGTGACCTTCCTCATGCTTTGAAGGTCAAGTATGTAAAATTTCATCAAGATCGGAATACAACTGTAGATTTCTATAAGAAACAAACAAACAAACACATAAACAAACAAACATCCTTCTTTATATATATAGATAGAAAGACTAGTGAAGGTACCAGGAGTTGCCCGGGAAAATTACACTAGTAGGTGAACAGAAAAATCTCAAAAATTTAAAATAAATTTTGCAATATGTTAAAAATAAACACATGGAAACGCTTAGAATTAATACAGTAAAAATTCTTAATGAAAATTCGAAAAAATTTTTTAAAGGCTCACAATGGCTGGACCTCTTCAAGGATGCCACTGCTAGTCAAAATAATTCTTACTCATGTAACCTTACTTCAGATGTACACTTGATGTTGTTGCAATTCCCTTTCTTCTGTCAATGTCTTGGCCATTCATCACTTTGTGTAATCTAGTGGTCGCTGATTCTTATATTTACGTGCTTCCCATTTGCTCAATACAGCACGGAGCCAAAGGAGTGCTTCCTCTGTCGTCTTTCCACTCTTTCTCAATAATCTGCTAACACTCCATTATCTCCAGTTACTGATCATTTTTATAGATTTTCAAGAAATTGTTAAGTACTAAGAACTCTCTTTTCTAAGAAAAGCCCGAATAGCAGGAATTCTATGCATTGTTACAAATTGAAACTCATCCATATTTCACCATCATTTTATGTTCATTGTTATAATTCTTGGAAAGATTGCTTTAACATTGCATCATCATTTTGTGCTCATTGTTATTGGTGAATTGCGCGTTAATGCCATTGTTGATGCGAACACGATGGGCCTATTGTTGCACAAACTTTTCCTTGCATTGTTTGTCATGAGATATACATTGTTGGTCCATGCAGTGTGTTTGTAAATTGCGTGCTGATACCATTGTTGATACCTATTGTTGTACAAATTTTGCCTTGCATTGTTGGTCATGAGATATTTCTCATTAATATGTTTTACCATAATCATGAATATCGATTTTTTGAAGGTCAAGTATGCAAAATTTCATCAAGATCGGAATAAAACTGTAGATTTGCATAAGAAACAAACAACCAAACTCACAAACAGACACACAAACAAACCCACCCACAAACATCTCAAAAAATTAAATTATAACTCCCAATTGGTTAAATAATAACTCAATCAATACAACACAGAGCAGAGGGTCTATCCATTCAACGAAAAATACGAAAAACTGGAAGACTAGGTGATATACCGGGACATTATCTGAACACTTCTTGACTTGCTTCGCCACTGCGGAATTCAAGTTTTTCTTGCCCTTGACGTAGAAGCTCTTATACCTTCTTGCTCTATTCGAAACTCCCGTTGTTCAGATGTTTCAAATGCCCATATAGCTTTTTCTGTTTTAGTTGCAGAGTTTCTCTGACCAATACTTGTTCTTTCTCTTCCCCTGCCTACACATAAATGTTTGCCAGTCATCTGGACGTTTGATAGGGAACTCAAAGGAGACACGTGTGAATCCTTTGCCTCATCAATAGATTCTGCCTTATTAATGTTCTGTCACTGCAGCATTACTTTATGCTCATTATCTATAATTCTTGGAAACGAACGTACAGTCAGCGCATTATCAGCATCTCAGTTTCCAAAATATACACATTCCCACAGAGTATAGTGAAAATGTATTTTTATGAAATGTTTGGATCTGCTGTTCTGCCAAATAAGCAAGGTGATAACCCCAGCATGGCTCGGGTTTTTTTTTGGATTAAATTTCGAAATATCTTAAAAATAAAAACACGAAAACGCTTAGAAATAATACAGTAAAAAATCTTAATGAAAATTCGGAAAAAAATATTTTAAAGGCTCAACATTGCTCACGACCTCTCCATAGATGTCATTGCTAGAGCTCACGTAATCTTGCTTTAGATGTACACATGATGTTGTTGCCTGGGGTAATTATACCTGTAGGTAAATAAAACAATCTCAAAAAGTAAATTATAGCTCCCCATTTTTTAAATAATAACTAAATCAATACAACACAGAGCAAAGGGACTATCCATTCTTCGAAAAATACGAAAAACAGGAATTTTAGGAGATATACCGTGACTTTATCTAAATTATTCTTGACTTGCCTCACAACTGCGGAGCATCACCAGATACTTTAGACTCAAGTTTTTCTTGCCCTTGACGTAGAAGGTCTTGTACCCTCTTGCTCTGTTCGAAACTCACGTTGTTCAGATGTTTCAAATGCAGGTATAGCTTTTTCTGTTTTAGTTGCAGAGTTTCTCTGACCAGAACTCGTTCTTTCTCTTTCCTTTCCAAGCACATAAATATTTGCCAGTCGTCTGGACGTTTAATAGGGATCTCAAGGGAAACACGGGATCTCCTTTGCCTCATCACTAGACGCTGCCATATTGATGTTTTTGTCAATGCATAATCATTTTATGCTCGTTATTGATAATTCCTGGAAACGAATGTTCAATCCTCACATTATCAGCATCTCAGTTTCCAAAATATACACATTCCCACAGAATATAGACAAAATGTACTTTTATGAAATGTTTGGATCTAATCAGCTACCAAATAAGCTAATTGATAACGCCAGCGTGGCTCGGACTTTTTTTTGGATTAAGTTTGGCAATATCTTAAAAAAAAACACATGAAAACGCTCAGAATTAATACAGAACCTCTCCAAGGATGCCACAGTTAGTCGAAATAAATTCTTACTCACGTAATCTTACTTTAGATGTACACTTGATGTTGTTGCAATTCCCACCGTTCGCTCGATGTCTTGAAGCAAAACTTGGCCAGTCATTCCTTTCTGTATTCTATCGGACGCCGATTCTTCTATTTCCTAGATGGTCATGAGATATATATTGTTGGTCCGTGCAGAGTGTTTGTGAATTGCGTGTTGATACCATTGTTGATACTAGTTGTTGCAAAAACTTTGTCTTGCATTGTTGGTCATGAGATATTTCTGATTAATATGCCCTGCCAAAAACATGAATATCGATTTTTTATCAATGATTATTATTTTTCCAAATATGAGGTAGACAGTGACTTTCCTCATGCTTTGAAGGTTTTGTATGCGAAATTTTATCAAGATCGGAAAAAACTGTTGATTTGTATAAGAAACAAACCCACAAATCCACAAACATCCTTCTTTATATATATATAGATTCAGATATTGCAAAATTTAATAATAAAAAAAAAAGAGTCCGAGCTATCCCATCACCTACTTATTTGGTATTACAGCAGATCCTGATATTTTCTAAAAATACCCGATACATTTTGACTATAATCAGTTTGGATGTGATTAGCTTTGGAAACCGAGGTGAATGATGTTGCGATGATTGAACGTTCGTTTCCAAGAATTATTGACAATGAGCATAAAATGATGATGCAATAACAGGACATAGACAAGGATGTTTATCGAGCAGGCGAAGGAGGTACATGCATCTCCTTTGAGTTCCCTAACAAACGTCCAGACGACTGGCGAATATTTTTGTGTTTGAAATGGAAAAAGACAGAACGAATATTGATCAGAGAAGCCTGCTACTAAAAGGTAAAAAGCAATCCAGGCGTTGGAAACTTCCGAACAACGGGAACTTCGTCTAGAGTAGGAGGGCATAAGAGCTTCTATCTCCAGGGCAAGAGAAACTATAAAAGAAAGATGAGTCTAAAGTATCCAGTGATGCTTCCCAGTGGCATTGATGAATATTATTTTAATCTGAGACAAGACATCAAGAGGTTAAATAATGTCCCGGGTGACGCCGATAAAGTGTGCATTGATAAATAGATTAATTAGGAATGATGGCTTCATCCAACTTCTGAGAATCATACAACAAAATTGAATTTGTAACAAAATATAGAATTTTTTCTGTTCGATGTTACTTAGAATTGACAGTTTTTAGAAGTTTACGTTTTCTCTAAAATCTTTAAAAATTTTCGGTAACTAGAGATAATGGAAAATTAGCAGACTATTGAGAAAGGATGAAAGGTGACAGAGGAAGCAGTCCCTTCGTTCGGGCAACAGTTGAGGACATAACCGATAACAAAGCATACAAGAACTCAATAATTCAAATAAGCAAGCATACTGTATTATGCTTTATAATAATAACCAGCACAGGTACCCGGCATTGCCCGGGATAATTACATTTGTCGGTAAACAGAACAATCTCAAAATATTAAATTATAACTCCAAATTGGTTAAATAATAACTCAATCAATATAACATAGAGCAAAGAGACTATCCATTCTACGAAAAATGTGAAAAACAGGAATTCTAGATGATATACCGGGACTTTATCTAAACTTTTCTTGACTTACCTCACCACTGCGGAGCATCACCATATACTTTAGACTCAAGTTTTTCTTGCCCTTGACGCAGAAGTTCTTATAACCTCTTGCTCAATTCGAAACTTCCGTTGTTCAGATGTTTCCATTGCCCGTATAGTCTTTTATCTTTTAGCTACAGAGTTTCTCTGACCAATACTCGATCTTTCTGTTTCCTTTCCAGACACATAAGTCATTGCCAGTCGTCTGGATGTTTGAGAGACAGCTCAAGGGAGACACGTATAACTCCTTTTCCTCCTCAATAGATGCTGTGTTATTTATGTCCTCTCACTGCATCTTCATTTTATGCACATTATTAATAATTCTTGAAAATGAACGTTCAATCATCGCATTATCATCATCTCAGTTTCCAAAATATTCACATTCACACAGAATATAGTCAAAATGTATTTTATGAAATGTTCTGATCTGCTGTGCTACCCAATAAACTAGGCAATAACCCCTGCATGAACCTTTGTTTTTTGATTAAATTTTGAAATATCTTGGAAATAAACAGATGAAAACGCTTAGAATTAATGCAGTAAAAATTCTTAATGAAAATGCGATAAAAAGTTTTTTTAAAAGCTCACAATGGATGGACCTCTCCAAGGATGCCATTGCTAGTCTAAAGAAATTCTTACTCACGTAATCTTCTTAAAGATTACTCCGTAATCTTACTTTAGATTTACACTTCATGGTGTTGCAATTCTCTTTCTTCTCACGATGTCTTGAAGCAAAACTTAGCCGTTCCTCACTTTGTGTAGTCTAGCGGTCGCCGACTCTTCTATTTACTTGCTTCCCATTTGCTCAATACAGCACGGAGCTAAAGGAGTGCTTCCTCTGTCGTCTTTCCATTCTTTCTCAATAGTCTGCTAACTCTTCATTATCTCCAGTTACTGATCATTTTTAAAGATTTTCAAGAAATTGTTAAGAACTAAGAACTCTCTTGTCTAAGAAAAGCCTGAATAACTGGAATTCTATGCTTTGTTACAAATTGAAATTTATCTACATTGCACAAACTTTGCCTTGCTTTGTTGGTCATGAGATATATATTGTTGGTCCGTGAAGAGTGTCTGTGAATTGCTTGTTTATACCATTGTTGATACCTATTTTTGCACAAACTTTGCCTTGCATTGTTGGTCATGAGTTATTTCTCATTAATATGCCCTGCCATGATCATGAATATCGATTTTTTATCGACATTTTTTATTTTCCGAAATCTGACGTAGACAGTGACCTTCCTTTTATGCTTTGAAGGTCATGTATGCAAAATTTCATCAAGATCGGAATAAAACTGTAGATTTGCATAAGAAACAAACAACCAAACTCACAAACAGACACACAAACAAACCCACAAACAAACCCACCGACAAACATCTCAAAAAATTAAATTATAACTCCCAATTGGTTAAATAA
>JAHWFO010078853.1:727286-744712 GCA_023313115.1 Rhysida immarginata | reverse complement strand
AATTTTGTGTTTATTGAACTAAGGTTTGATTTGAGTATCAGTTTTTCGGTATATTCCGATATCAGTTAAACAATTTGGATTGTCTAATATTCTAATGTATTCGAGCTAGGAGATTTAGCTCCTTGTTATATTTTATCAAGTCTTTTATTTACTTAATTATTTACTGTGTTATTTTGAATTGTTCATATATATTAAACTTTATTTTTTTTTCAACCTTACCCTGATAACGTGCTTTATTCTTTTTCCACTGCGTACACTTTCTACTCTGTTTTTACACGTTACAGTTATTTAATAATACCTGCAAAAATATTTGAAGCAAAAATTGGCCATTCATCACTTTGTGTAGTCGCGCAATTTCCTTTCTGCTTTCGCCGATTCTTCTGTTTACTTGCTTACCATTTGCTCAATACAGCACGGAGCTAAAGGAGTGCTTCCTCTATCGTCTTTCACTCTTTCTCAATAGTCTGCTAACTCATTATCTGCAGTTACTGATCATTTTTAAAGATTTTTCATGAAATTGTTAAGTACTAAGAATTCTCTTTTCTAAGAAAAGCCTGAATAACAGTAATTCTATGCATTGAATTCTATATAGCACAAACTTTGCCTTGCATTGTTGGTCATGAGACATATATTGTTGATCCTTGCATTGTGTTGGTGCATTGCGTGTTGACACCATTGTTGATACTTATTTTTGCAAAAACTTTGTCCTACATTATTGGTCATGAGATATTTCTCATTAATTATGCCCTGCCATAACCATGATTATCTATTTTTTATCAATAATTATTATTATTTCGAAATCTGAGGTAGACAGTGACTTTCCTCATGCTTTGAAGGTCATGTATGCGAAATTTTATCAAGAGCGGAATAAAACAGTAGATTTGTATAAAAAACAAACAAACAAACCCACAAACCCACACACAAACAAACATCCTTCTTTATATATATAGAAGAAAGATTCTTCGAAGGATTGTAATAAAAATTAATTTCTATCGAAATAACACAAGAAGAAATGAATGAGTACTGGCCAGAGAAGACATAACAGTTATCCGTGCGTCGGAAACTGAACAACTGCTTCCTCTATAGCAGGACTATGTGAATTACTGAAAACTAATTTATTATTTAACTTCTTGAGGTTTTCTGTAAACCTAAAACTGTAATTATCCCTGGCAATACCGGGTGCCTCTGCTAGTTATTAATAAAGGAAATCTACGATAAAGAGGAGAATAAAAAAAACATTTTATTAGGTCAAATTTTTAAAAATATATTGCCCAAACCTTTTTGACTATATTTGGAAATGATATTCTCATTTTGCCTCCATTCGTTTCCTTTATATAAATTTCTGACTAAATGCATTAAAGCCAAACGATAATATATTTTTAAGTGGACGAAGAGTTTCTATTAGTTCATAGTCTATTTTTAACCAAGTGTTGATAATTTTTAATTACATTTATAATTATTTACTCTAAGTCATTTGAGTGAAAAAGAAACTCTTATATTCATTCAATTTGCAGGGTAATAAAGAATAAGACGACGAGATAATTCCTAATTAATTAGTATCGTAGCTTTTTCTTTCCCGTCTAACCTGAGTCGTTTTCATTATAGGAAATTAAATTCTAAGAACTCTGGCATGCCAATTACGCATTCACTGAATGTGACTTTAAATAAGGAAGTCAGAAAATTGTCACTAGGCGCCATCGTCAGGAATCGATCCAAGCTTCAACAGCTGGTAACAATTATGTTAACGATCACTAGTTAGCCCGACTGGCGAGCAATTACGAAAGTCTCTCGTGACTAGACGCTTGGGAAGGAAAATTGGTTGTTGCTTTTTTTTTTTAAATACAACAATAAAAAAAATACATAAATAAAGTGCTTCTGGGAGATGAAAAAATATGATGTTGAACTAATTGCCAAAATGGGAATGAAGTCAAGTTTACGGGATTAAGAAAGAAGTCATTTTTCAATGAAACACGTTGAAAATACCAACAATAATATATAACGATATACGGTATTTTTTTTTACATAAAATTCAGTAACAAAAAAACGTGTGCTTTATTATTAGAGTGTCACTGTCGATAATACAGAAATTTTACTGGTGCTATAAAGAAAAATAAATCAAAATTTTCAGAATGAAAATATATACTAAATATACTTAATTGAAAACAAATTTCTTATTTACTAAATTAAAATTTTCCAAGTTTCATTTTAAATGAATTATGACTCTTTAAAAGATTCCACTGTAACTGATTTCTATCTGTTTACAAAGTTAACGCAATAGGATATTTCACATTACAACAATTCACTTATTGGGTATGTTAATAAGTTTCCGCCCGTTTTATATACAAATTAGTCGTTTATTTAAACAAAAAACATAAAATGATTTTACTCAAAGTACGTCCCATTGGAAGCGACAACTTTCCCCCATCTTTCAGGTAGTGAACGTATTCCCTGAAGGAAACAATCAGGTTCTTTTGACTCGATCCATTCATGAAGACAATTTTCGATACCTTCATAAGACGTGAAATGCTCTCCAGAAAGGGTCGACTGAATGGTCCGAAATAAGTGGAAATCCGAAGGAGCAATAACTAGTGAATATAGCGGTGGGACATTATTTCACATTTCAATACTTCCAAGTATTTTTGCACCGGTTTTGCAACGTGTTGTCGTGTAGCAACGTTGAACCTGGGTGGTCGTTGTCGTATTGTACCAATTATCCCATACTCAGTGTTGGTTTCGGACGGTTTTAGAAGCCGTTCTGATCCCATCCAAAGCATCGCGTAATTTTCGAATCGTGGATATTCCGTTTTGGAGTTGATGGACTTGGTTCACGTCATAATTATCATTTTGAAATCGCCAAAACCACGCTTGATGAACCATGATCGGTGTAAGTATCAACAAGCGTTCAATGAATTTCAGCAGCAGTTTTCTTCAGAATACATTAACAGAGTTGCACTTCCCAAAAATGCTGCGTCTTTGGGATAAATGTTGCCTGTTTCGACGCAAAAAATGATGTTTACGCTTCAAACGATTGTCTATTACTGCGATTCAAAGCTAGTACCACTAGCGCATCTTTCTGAAAAGGTTGGAAACTTATTCTTATACCAAAAAATTTTTATCTGTATATACTACAGGGTGAATCAAAAGTCTCTGAACATGATACCTGTATTCAGAAATGGCGTATAAAATGAATGATGTGACCATGCTAGCAGGGAACAGTTTTGGAACAGTTTTGGAGTTTGATTCTGCCATATTGAAATCGGCCATTTTGGGTCAAGATTCATTTTATTAAAAGGGAAGTGGCATATCAAATAACACCAGGTTTATTTTACGTAGGTGTTCATTCTTGCAATCGCATTTCAGTTATTTTTGTGGTTCACAGATTATTAAAAAAAATATTGAGAATTTCCAAATACTTGCCAACCAAAACTTGGTGGCAGCAGCTAAAGGATGTATTCAATGTGTTTACCCTACTGCTGAAAACAGAGCTCAAGTTACTTTATCCATTCATTATACACGCGAACAAAAACGTCTGGGATAATGCTGCCAAAGGCCTATAAGATGCTTTGCTGAAAGTGTCGTTTGCTTTGAATTTTCATGTCATATACAAGTTGTTTCAAGTGGCCTCATAAGTGTGAAGTCCGGTGAACGTAGCGGCCACTCCACAGGACCCCGCCGGCAAATCCATTGACCAGGTATCGAGAACTGATATAACTTTGAATATCCTTTCGCAAAAAGTATTTGCGTTTACACTGTTCGAATTTTTTAAAAATTATACGAATGAAAAGCTTAGAGTTCTAATTTTTTAAATTTAAGAAATGATACGAGTTTAAATGGAAATACTTTTTGTGAAAGATATTCATAGTTCTATCCACGGTTCAAAGTTAAGTCCGTTTACGGCAATTGCCTATCCAGCCATTGACGGACATTACGAATGTATTGTGATGGTACACCATAAGACTGGATAAAATTTGGGAAACTTTAATTATTCCATAGTCCGATCTTCATAACTATTGCATCGGGCATACAGTTTGATCCCGTCTTAATTTGGTTTTTCTTGCATCTTCCTGGAGCAGAGTTCAAGCGCAGTCTACGAAGGAGATGACAAAAAGCCGCTAACTTTTGAGGATGACAATGACTAGAGCCATTTTCAATATATGCAGGGACAAAGTTGTTCCTCCGGTGGATGTCAAAAGACAGAGAATTTACCAAGGAAAACTACGGAATAATTAATGAAGAAGATTAAGAGACAAGCTGCGTTAGAAGAAGTCACCACCTTGAAGAATGTCAAATATGATTTTTGTGAAACTATTGTCCTTCCGTATAATGTAAATTTGAACAGAGGTCTTAAAAAGATTTCCAAGAGATTCAAGTATAAAGTGACCTTTAAAATTTAAAACACTCTTAGAAAAAGCTTAGCATGGTAATAGACAGGAATCCCAGAGAGTCCTGCCCGGCGGTTTATAAGTTTGAATGTTCCTCCTGCAATAAGTTTTATTTAGGACATTCAAAAAGAGGGATAAAAACTAGAATAAAGGAGCATCTCCTATATTGCAAATGGAAAACCGGGTATATCTGCTTTTGCAGATCATATTTTATAGGAAGATTATAGTTTCTCGACAGACGGCTTTAAAAATTATCCATTCTATTAAAGATGAAAAATTGCTACCTTTTCTAGAATCTTTTCAAGTAGCCAAGCATAAATCATCTAATGGGATGTTGAATAATGACGATGGTCCTTTACCAATAGCCGATTGGATGCCTTTTAGCTTCCTTCATGATACAGGGTGGACCAAAAAAAAAGTCGCCACTGTAAATATTTAAGTCCAATGAAAACAGCCCACAAAGGGGTGAGCGATTCTAGAAGGAAGAACGTTACGATTATGGCAGGCGTTAACGTTAAATGGAACGAGTCGATTTCTAGACGAGGTGAACATAATCTTAAATAATACACAAGTTGTACACAATTTAGATCATTGTCTCTTTTATTGAATATCTATTGACTAATTCTCGGTACCCTTCGTCTAGCAATCGACTCCTTCCATTTAACGTTAACGCCTGCCATAATTAATGGTAGCGTTCTTCCTTCTAGAATCGGTCACCCTTTTGTGGACCGTTTCCATTGGACTTAGAAATTTTAAGTGGCCAGTTTTTTTGTTTTTTTTGCCCACCAAGTATAATGCTATAGCAAAAGTCTTTGAGAACGTATTAAAGACGAGAATTTATAATTTCATCTACAAATATGTAGGATTTAATAAATATCAGTTTGCTTTTCAGAAAGGAAGTGGGACTGATGCTGCAAACCTAGATCTTTTGAATTACATATACATGTATATTTTAGAAGATTTTCTGATAGCCAGAGCTTCGCAGGTCAGTATCTTCTTGGGGTCCTTAACTATTTTTAAAACGGACATAATTTCTTGAATCGGCCCAAACCTGTGCTTTTTTGTTATCAGATGGTCCGCGAACGTCGACTTTCCATCTCGGTTGGTCCATGATCTTCTGTGGTCGGAGAAACGTTCCTTGAAGAACCTCTTAGTGCATCCCACGTATACGACGGACAAGTTAACTTGTATACACCCCAAGTATTATATATATTCTCGTGTTCAACTGGTGTTCTGGGATTCAGTAAGTATCTGCACTTGTTTGCCGTTTTATATGCGATCTTCATCCCACGTTGTCGGAATATGTTCGATATCCTAGTTATTTCGGGGCCCGTGTATGTGAACGTAGTGTAGTTGTTTTGTGATAAACTTTCTTTCTTTATTCTGATGTTCCGCTTTGTTTTTTGTAATACAGAACGAGTGACATAATCTGGAAAGGAGTTTGTCCTGGCTACGTCGTATGTTAGGCGAACCTCATTATTCTTGTCCTGTTTGGTTATCGGGTATGTTAAGGCCCTGTGGAATAAATAGTTCAAAGCTGCGGTCTTGTGTTGGGGCGGATGGCTGGATGTATAATTTATGATATTACACGTGGCCGTTGGTTTTCTATAGATCTGGAACTCCAATTTTTTCGTTTCTTCATTCCTGTATACTGAAAGGTCCTGGAAGTTGATGTTGTTGTTCTTTTTTTCTTCCATTGTGTATGACAAGCTGCAAGAAAAAAAGGTTTCCAGGATTCGGTCCGCTGTTGAAAGCAATGATTGTGTCATCCACATATCTTGCGTACACTAAAAACTATACACTAAAAACTATACACTTGCACTAAAAACTATACACAATCAAAGTTATTTCATGTTCAAAGATGGCTTCTACAACACGCCGACCGGAGTGCTTATGGGTTCGCCTATCAGTGCCGTCATGTCGGAGGCATTTTTGCAGTCCTTGGAGGAACAACACGTTACGCCTTTATTGGAATCCAAGAACATAATATTTTACACGGCGAGGCACAGGGTAATGCTACTGAAGCGGAAAGGATTTACCAACAGCGTTTTCCAGACCGTGATCATTCACATCGCCGGGCGTTTCAAACAATAGACCAACGACTTCGAGACACAGGTTCGGCATTTTGAACACGTACTGTAATGTCATTCTTACCTCGTACAAGTTGCATTATCTCTGTAAGGATGCATTTCCGGACTCAAGTTTATAGGAAAAAATTGTTCCCCGCTCAAACTGTACATGGTATTTCTTTCTTGATCTACATTTCTGAATCACCCTGTATAGTAACTTTGTGTGTTGTTATTTTCACATGTTGTTTCAAGCTCCGAAATGTACATATGAGTTTTTATTTTATAGAATTGATTTATGTGGCATTAATAAAAAGAAATTTCTTCCTTTCTTGCTAACCTGGTGTCCACAGTTTTGGCTGTTTATATATGTTATTAAAAGAAGGCCCTCTTGATAGAATGACTGATTCAGTTGGTAGAAATTTTTCTAAAACTCTGTTGATCTCAGGAAATAAACTAAATAAATATTCATTATGTCATTTGAGAATTTTGAAGCACCCGGAGAAAAAAATACTGCAGATTCGTCAAATTCTTTTATTATCCTCCACCCATCGTGCCACAAGAATTAAACTATTTATTGTGCTAAACTTTAAACTCTTTACTTTCTATCTGCGTTAAATATAAATGTCATGATTTCAATAATGTCCACAGAAATAAAACAAAATATTACATTGACATTTCTCGAATTATTGTGCTATCCATAGATTTTCGAAAAAAAACTGTGCGAATTGTTTGAAGATATTAAAAAATGATTGGGCAGATTCGTTTCATTGTAATCGTAATGTCTTTAATGAAAAGTAACGAACAGTACAAGAGATTATGAAATAATTAGATAGCTGAAATTTGTTTCGGAAATTATATAAAATTTCGTAAATTCATTTCAACTGACAGAATTTCATAACGTAATTAGGATAAAAAGGGACCGTTAAAGGTTGTGTTTAAACATTATTTTTTCATCACAAAGGCATTGCCAACCTCCTATCTTTCCCCATCATCTCTTTGGAATATTCGTGCCTAGGACAGAATTTGTATCTTCCCATCCCTAGACAGGTAGACAGGACGGGGGGGGGGGAGTTATCGCAGGTTATAATGTACGGATGAATGATTCAGAGATCTTAAGTTAAATTTTAGATAAACTTGGTCTACTTTCTTTTTAATTTAAAATATTTTTTACTTAGGAATTAGGAAGATATGGAGGGTTGAAAATTGATGCAACATCCAAAATTAACTCATCATCTAAGTCCTAATTTAAATGAACAATTTCCGTATATCTTTTGCAGAACTCTGTGAAACTTCTCTGGATGAATTGTCCCTTTCCTGAAATCAACAGAAAACGCGTATAAACTCTTTCAGTCATGTATTTTCATGTACATAACTACAGTTGAAATAAACGAAGAAAAATTTATGGGTTCTCCTATTTAACAAACCCTTAAGCATTAGTTTAATGGTTGATAAAAGAAGATAAGCCATATGCTATTACGATGCAAACTATTGAACTGCCTACGAACGTCGACTTCATTTCTTTCTTTATCGTACTTGCATTAGTACGATAACGCTTGTTGGGCGGGGCGCCAAAATTATTTTTTACAAATATCCGCAAACTACCTACTGTTAAGAAAAAAAATTATTGACGAAACTAGAAAATATTTCTTTCCTATTTTCATCAATAATTTAAACATCTGAGTTTGCCTTGTAAAAATCCTCATTAGAACATTCATTATCTACACTTTAAATATTATTAAGCTATTTCAAATGCTTTATTTCGCATACAGATTAAATGTGCTGTTTCAGGTTATCTCCGGATTATTTTTCTTTGATGGATTCGAACTCGCTGCTCTCAGGATAATTACGCAAATAACCAGGGCAATTCATGAATTTTTTTAAACAAGGTCACGGTCGTTCATGATTTCACACGTTCATTAAACGAGTATCTGTATGTTATATTAATTTGCAATATAAAAACGTTTGAAAGAATATCTCAATAAAAATGTGACGTGAACCTACGGTAAATGTGATAGCAAAAGCAAAATAAGGGAAGAAATAAATGAGAAATGCGAAATTTTAAGGAATAAGGGAGTAAATTTTTATAAAATTGTAGTTATCTCCATTTAAAGTAGTAAAGCCCAACTGTAATAAGATATGTGAAGATGCAAGAAGTTTTGGAGCAGGGGAGGTAGGGAAGATGGATTATAGCGTTCGAAGGCGCCAGTCAGGGCACGTGCGGAGGCGTCAGGGTGTCGTGGATGACCCTCCTGCTACCTCCTTGGCCCTGCTTTGCCGTAGCCATTGTGAGCGCGTGGCCTGTCAACGACGTCAGTGAACAAGTTGAAAGTCTTCCCTCCCGCTCTGTCGTTCTGTCTCGGAGACTGAATGGCATTTCGATTGGCGCCTGCGCATTGCGTGCCTACCATAGCCCACATATTTTCTTATCACTTGCAATGACACCAGGAATGCCCATAAACAGTTGCTGACTACTAAACAGAGGGACTTGGAATCGTTCACAACGAAAGGAATTTTCTCTAATCTCTCCCATTATTATTTAAAAATTAAATTAATAAATTCTATTCAAATCAAGATTTCCGATATAGAAATTTTGGCAGCATGGGTTACAGAGTTAAATACGAATACTATCTTCGCACAGGCAAATTGGAAGAGTAAAGCAATTTACATAATATATAAAGCTTCAAAAACAGAGGAAACATTTAATAAAATAATTTCAATGCCAAAAAAATAATAATGAATACAGCCAATTTTCCATTAAAAAAAGTACACATAAAAAGAAAGAAATTAAGCAAAGGGAAATTTTAAAATTCTTAATGTGACCTTAGAAAACCAAAAAATACATCTTTTGCCATAGCCCATCAATGAAAGTGATAAATTAGTGGAACAAAAAAGATGTTTAAAATGAAACTTAATGATTAGTAAGTCATATTCCAAATGAAAAGCAATCTAATAAAATTAGTGAAGAAACTGCAGTATTATACACTTTCTCTGGAGACAATACACGGTGACATACATAATGAATTAAACAAGAATTAAACCATATATACCTCATCCAGCATTTTTTTTTTGATTGTTTAAATTTATTTTAATAATGTCCAACAATTGACACTCCCATCACATCTCACGCAAAGTAACACTGGATGGACTGTAATAAAAAGTTTCATCCTTAATAAGCATGCATGATAAGCTAAGTAAGAGATACGTTCAACAATACCGTTTAACAGAAAGTCAAATGCAATTTGCTTCTTGTATGAAAAGAAATACAATTCTTTACTTTTTTCTTATAAAAATTAATCGCAATCAAAAATAAATACAAGTATAATATTAAAACGTTACGGCTATGCCCCCCCCCCCCCACACCATTTAGTAAAGCAGAACTTTTAGAAAATTATTCAAAGGGGTAGAAACCACTGCGGAGCGTCTTCTGGCATTTCGAGAGGAGTTTATCATTGGCTCCACACTCAACCAAAGAGGCAGACAAAAACACCTTGTCGCGAAAGCCAAGTAAAATTCACGGTGAGTAAGACGAAGAGAATGTGAAGGACGAGGAATTTGCCCTCCATAATCAATCCTCTGTCCTGAAAAAAAAGTTTCGCTTTTATATAAATATTGTCCCCAACATACTTATTGTATATACTTATTGTTTTTTTCTTGTTTTTTTTTTGGTTTTTTTTTGTCTTTTTGTCTTTGTTCTCGGTGCCTTGGTGGGGATTCCTGTGTGGCACCGAGCAAGCTTTATCCTTATCTTTGGTAGCAATAAACCAATCAATCAATCAATCAAAATGAAAAAAAATCATTAATTAGATCAAAGCCATGTGTTATTCCAAAATATTTGAAATTAGACTTTTGTGGTTGCAATATCTCATTTATTTGATCATCCAAATCTTACCTTAAAAAAATCTTAATTTTATAATAAAAACATAGGTTATTAAAACAAAATTCACAGTTAAAAGGGCTTTACTTGGCATCAGAACCTTTAAATAAAAAGGATAATCATAAAAATTTTAATAAGAGGAATTATAAAGTATTTGCCTTACACAAGGTATTAAAAGCTTTAATAACTATTTAATAGCTGTTTCTTTGGAATAACACTTTTTCTATAAAGAGAAAATACATCTTCTTTTAATTATATGTAATTGTTTTTAAAATCTGTTATCATTGTCTGCATGTATGCAATTCTACATATTTTTCATAAGATAATTGGAATATGCAGAATTTTTCATTTTATTCCAAAAAAGAGAAGCAAAATACAACTGAGAAAAGGGTAAGCAAAATGAAATTCATTAAAGTTCATCAAATTTAAGACTGAAAATGCAGGGTGAGTCAAAAGTCGCAGTACACCTTGTTTTTTCGAAAACCTTGCAGGGATTGGGAAATCTGAATATTCCAGAAACGTATGGGTGAGGTGGTCCGTTTTTTACAGTATGTACCGAACATGGCCGCCAGCATGAAATCGGCCATCTTGAATCTAAGTCAATTTTTTTAAATGGAAATGGCGTCGTGTGATATATCATATAACATCAGCATTTTCTGACAATTTCATTCCTGTAAACAGATTTGAAGTAGCAGTTATGGTTCAAAAGTTACAACACATTTTGTTTGGAATTATAGGCTGGAATGTTCTCCATAAAGGACAGTCATTTAAGGACAGTGTTCAACATGGTGTCCCTCTTGGTCAAGACACATTTGAAGGTGCTGAATCCAATCAAGGATTCAGAAGGATACTTACTTACTTACTTACTTTTCAAACCCGCTTATCCGTTAGGGTCGCGGGGGCAGCAGCCCTATGGAGGATCTCCAGCGATCGCGATCTTCCGCCATCAGGCGCATGTCCTCCCTGGTAATATCCAAGCGACTCGAACCCAGATTCTCCATGTAGTCTAGCCACCTGGTTCTAGGCCGACCCCTTGGTCTCTTACCCACCGGCTTGGAAAATAACAACTGCCTAGGAAGACTAGTTTGCGGCATCCGTATCACGTGGCCATACCAGCGCAACTGAGATCTCTCAATGCGGAGAAGTAGCGGCTCAACACCTAAAGATTCCCTTATTGTGCTGCTGTACACTCTATCTAGTAGGGTAACACCTGCCACACCTCTCAGGAATCTCATTTCGGCCGCTTGTACCCGCGATCGCACTCTTTCGGTCATTACCCAAGCCTCATGACCATAGGTGAGAATGGGGACAAAGATGGATTTGAAGACGGAGAGCTTAGCTTTGTTACTCAGCTCGCGTTTCGTTACCACGGATCGCCACAGTTCACGTCTGACACAGCTTGCTGCACCGATCCGAGCATCCAATTCTTTCTCCTGCCGTCCATCACTCGTGAATGCAATCCCGAGATACTTGAACTTCTCCACCTGTCTCAATGAGGCTCCCCTAACATGGAGAGCGCACTGAGCAGGCTGTCTTGAACCAGAACTTAGGTTTTAGCCACACTGATCTTCATCCCAGCTTCTTCACATTTGGCTGCAAACCGGTCTAGTGCATGCTGAAGGTTCGTGCGAGAAGACCCAAGCAGGACAAGGTCGTCCGCAAAGAGCAACCTCTCCACCAGGCAGTCGCCCACACAAACACGCTCATCGCCTCGGCTGCCCCTGTCTATCCAGTCCATAAAGATAATGAACAAGATGGGCGACAGTACGCACCCTTGGCGGAGTCCAACACCCACGGTGAACGGTCTTGACTTAATGCCATTTATCCGGACACACATCTCAGAGCTTTCGTACAGAGACATGATAGCAACCAGTAATTGCCCATCCACTCCATACTCTTGCAACACTTGCCAGAGCTTCTCCCGAGGAACTCTGTCATATGCTTTTTCGAGGTCCACAAAGCAAGCGTAGACCTCTTTTGCATACTCCCAGGATTTCTCAAAGATTTGCCTTAGAGCAAAGATGTGATCCGTCGTGCTTCGGCCAGGTTGGAAACCACACTGCTCCCCCGACAGGTCGGAATCCACACTGCTCCTATTTCCCAAAAGGATTTCCGCAGAAATGCTGGTACACGATTCTTCAATGCATTGCTGCAGATGGTGTCTCTGATTTTCTCTGCATATACGAGTTGCTTTAAATGACCCTACAGATCATCAGTTGAAAAAGTGATGTGAAATCAGGTGATCTGGGTGGCCATTCCAGAATCTTGAATGGATGCCATTAATGAGCATGAAGGATTCGTACGTTAGATAACCGACTGATTCCACATTCTGCTGAAAGCGCCGTGTGCTGCGTTGTGGGCTCTTGACAAAGGACGCTAAAACAATTGTTGAGGTTGTCTCGTCAGTAGCACTTATTAGACGACCACTCCATGCCTTGTCAACCACATTCCCAGTTTCTCGGAATTTCTTAATTAAGCACCTGACAGTTTGTGAAATTGGAGGTCTTTCAGGGTGCTGGTTGTTAAAATCTGCACGGAAACTTCGTTCTTCAGACATCAAAATGACCTCAATTTTCTCCTTCGTGGTCAAAGCCATCTTCAGAAACCTGCTACAAAATGAAACAAAATGTGTTGTAACTTTTGAACCATAACTGCTACGCAAATCTGCTTACAGGAATGAAATTGTCAGAAAATGCTGATGTTATTTGATATATCACACGACCCCCTTTCCATTTAAAAAATTGACTTAGATTCAAGATGGCTGATTTCAAAATGGCGGCCATGTTCGGTACATACCGTAAAAGATAGATCACCTCCTCAATACCTTACTGGAATATTCAGATTTCCCAATTCGTGCAAGGTTTTCGAAAAAACAGGGTGTACTTCGACTTTTGACTCACCCTATATATAATATTAAAAAAAAGAAATGCAATTTATAAATGGCGGACCAAACCTTTTTTTAAATAATATTATTTTTCCATCCATTTTCTAATTAATATCATTTTCCTGATGTTTAGAATTAGCTCCAGTTTAATTTCTTTAGCTCCCAAGATTATATTTGTTTTAAGTCAAATGCTATAACAAATTGCTAGGCCAAAGTTAATATTTATTCTACAGTTCCTTTTAAGTTATTTTTTAAAAATTGATTACTTATCACGTAAGTGAAATGGAAATAATCATAACTGAAAAATATACAGAAGTTAAGCGTGGTTCCTATTAGCAGAAAACAATAAACCAGGGCGTATTTTTTGTGCTTTTTTTACATTCTGCTCCTGCGGGTGTCCCACCTTGCAGAAACTCAAAAGGATGAGACAACAGAAATCTGCTACCTAAGCGCCATCCTTTGTTGAAACTGGGCATTTTTGCCCAACACAAGTACTCTGCATCAAAGCCATCGATCAATCTAAACGTTTGGCTTTGACTGCACACAGTGCACAATTCGTTCATTCCCCATCAAGCATCATATCGAATTTTTGTATATAATTGTTGTTTACTCAATTGGATTTGATTAATTCAGTTGTACGAGAGTCATTTTAAAGTAAGAACCGTTTTGTAATAAAAACAAAACTACTATACGGTAGATGTACCAGTAGTTGATAGTGTACAAGTAATTGACAATTCACGATTTAAAGGTTTTAATACAGTAACAAGGCAAGAAAAGGTACTGGTGTTGCCAACTCGTATTAAACAATGTATTAGGTTTCCCAGAACAGAAAACAACTAGGAACTTTGCTCTTATTGAAGGCTGCTTTTCTTTCTGACAAGTTCCAGGTACACGACGCGGAACATGTGCCGGCACATGTTGCGCATAATTGTTCTACTGTTTCCTACTTCCTGCGACATGTGTGTTTTCTAGTTGCAGATAGAGTTTTTGCCAGTTTTCTGTGTGGAGTGATTTGTTGTTCAAATATGGACAACGTGTGCCATAGTCGCTGGCACATTTTTATCCCCAGCACTGTGATGCAGACTATTTCCAGTTCAATAAATTTCGGGAATATATGCCAGTACATGACGCACATATTGAGGGATAAATTTGTAGTAATAGAAATAAGTCTTTATTCGAAAAAACCTTCTGAAGGCTGGTTTCCATTCTGACAAGTTCCAGGCAGATGAACAGAAGATTGTTCTGCTGTTTCCATTTTCCTGGGACATCTGTGTTTGCTAGTTGCAGATACAGCATTTGCCAGTTTTCTGTGTGGAGTGATTTGTTGTTCAAATATGGACACAGTGTGCCACTGTCGCTTGGCACATTTCTGTCCTCGGCACTTGTGCCGCAACATGATTCACACTGTTTCCATTTCAACAAATATTGGGAACGTATGCCAGCACATGATGCACATGTTGAGGGATAAATTTGTAGTAATTGAAGCTATCCTTCTGTGGCACAAGTTGCGGTACATATTGTGTGCCACAGTAGCTTGGCACATTTCTGTCCCCGGCATTTGTGCCACAACATGATGCAGACTGTTTCTATTTCAACAAATTTTGGGAACATGTGTCAGCACATGACGCGCAACATGTTGCGGAATAAATTTGTAGTAATGGAAACCAGCCTTGATGAACCATTACACGAGGGTTTGATTACTTGAATTTATTTCATGTATGATATAAAATATTTTTTATTAATTTTACGTGAACTTTTTTGTGGGATCAGAGGACAATACTTCTAGTAGTAACAGAATTTCAGATGTCCAATGGGTTAACTGTTTCAATACACCGTCAACTACCGGAACCCTGATATGTAATGTCACTAGTAATTGACATACAAAAAATTATTGACAATTTCTGTTTTTAAAAAAAACGAACAAAAAAAATAATGTGATATAGCATGTATGGTAATAATAAAAGAAACATGATGGTTCTTAAATGTAACTTCTTAATTTCCAATAACTGACCTAGCTGTGTCAATTATAGGAACTTGACTGTCAATCTAGATCGCCCAATTTGACATAAATCTTCTTGGCCTTATTTGCTGATTCTTTTGTTGACCTGAATCTTGTCACAGAGACTGTCATAAACTGTCAATTACTAGTACATCTACCCTTTATATATTCAAAATTTTTTTTCCAGATTCTATGTACCTTAAACTATTTTTCCACATAGTTTCTTAGTTTATTTAAGCACTTGTCATGCACTTCCGCTTGATCACTTCATAAAAGCTGCCGCCGGTGAAGAAAGTCACGCAGTTTTCGCTTGTTCATCGTCACTGAAATGCAGGCTGCCGATTACGTCCTTTAGATCCAGGAACAGGTGTTAGCCACTAGATGCGAGGTGCGGACTCTAAGGCGAGTGTCAAGAAGTTCCCAACTAAACATAGTACATTGAGCGCTATGACAAATACTTAAATAAACTTGGAAACTATGTAGAAAAATAATTCAAGGTACATAGAATCTGGTAAAGAAAAAAATCTAGAAAAAATATATAGATATTTTGTTTTTATTATAAAACAGTTCTTACTTTTAAAATGACCCTGGTATTAATTTATACTATGGATGTGTTTGTTTAATGCGACGAAAGCGACGAAGGAGACTACCAAGCGACGAAACCCTGACAGTCATCAGAGTGACGAAAACAAACGAATTCGTCGATCCGGCTATTTTTAAAATGACTTTCCATGCGCGTAATTGCATTTACGCGTAATTGCATATAAGCCAAAAAATTATATTGGAGTTAACTAAAATTATTACGTCGATATTACAGAAACCGTATGTATGATTGAAAGATTGCTAGATATATTTTCAATTCATTCTGCTTGCTTTGGTTTCGTTGCGACATGAATATGGTTACTTGAATCAGCTTGAATGTTAATCCCGCAGAAGCTGACCATCGTTTCAGCTCGTGACTCACTCGGGTGACGATGCATAACTGCGTCAGCGTCACTGGGAATAGCAAACGGAAGTAGTCGCTCTGACGAGACTAAACAAACGCACTTACGGTAACTTCGTCGCTTTCGTCGCACTAAACAGACACACCCTGTAATTCTGCTTGTGTTTCATCCATTCGTCCGCACATTACGCTTGAGTCTCCCTTGGATACAATCTGCGCCAGTCAAAGCCGCCTAGATCAGAGCCATATATAAAGATTTTTATAAAACAATATACAGGTGTCTCAGAATTCATTGTACAAACTTCTAGGGGAGTTAGTATGGGTGATTCTAAGCAAAAAAGTTAATATGAGCATGGGTCCGAATTTGAACGATAACTGAGATATGAACAAAAATAAAAATGCCGCCACCAAGATCAACAAGTTAATAACTCAGGCTCTGTAAAGCCTAGATTAAAGAAATTTGAGGGAATAACAGGAAATATAAGACTGTGTATACCGTTAAAATTTGATTGAATTCCAACGATAAATTTCCGAGTTACACAGTCAAAATTGTAACAAGTGCCAGTTAGTACTCACAAGTCAGCACGTGTTATGATTTACTAAATTTTTTGATTTTTATTAAAATTTATATATTTTTTTTAAATTTAAATCTTTTTCTATTTTATTCTACAATCTCATCTTGGTCCATTTTATTCCGTGAAATTTCCACGGATTTCGTAGTATATTTATATTTCACACCTTTTCTTTTCAACGATTCCACAATAATTTTCTTTCAAGGCCTCTTAAACTTTGTGAGCTGAGCATCCGACATTTTTATTTTGTGTGTCCGATAGAGAGAGAAAGGACGTCAGGTATGAAGTAACTGCGGAGATCATTTTCTATTGGCTGAGCAAGCGCTTCCACCCTGCTTCTGCCACAAAAGTTGAACTCGACCCAATTCCAAAAAGCAGAAATTTCCAATCGAGGAGAAGAGACGAAAGCAGGAAATGACGTCATAAAATTTTTTCTGATTTTTAGTTTCTGCCGTTGATTTTACGCATGTGGGTACCACACTTTAGTTACCACTTGCAGGAGTTCGTAAATAGCAGAAACTTTACTTTTCTCTAAAGCGTGGTTCCCAGTTGCAGAAACAAGATTAAACAGAGTATAAAAAACCGACTTTAAGGCAACTTTCACTATCGCCTAACTATATCAGTCCATATCTTGAAAACTAATGAACCGATTTTGATGAAACTTGGATTTATCCCTAAGTTGAAAAATACTTGATCCAATAAA
>JAHWFO010078853.1:666562-727276 GCA_023313115.1 Rhysida immarginata | reverse complement strand
TTACATACATACATACTATAACGTTCCAAAACAAGTTCTCTCCTCCTAACAACTCTTCCACTGTTACATAGTGATTTGTGTACGAAGTTTTTTTTAAGATGACGTCATTCGTGAATCGTCCCTCTTTCAAGAATAAAATGAAGAAAATCATGAGACTGATAGAGCATAACAATGAAACAGAGTAACAATGAAAATAAGCAACAATCGTCGCGATAGGAAGGTTCTGCCTAGCAACAGGAATATAAAAGATAGAATAAATACAGTAACAAATGCCGCCATAACCGGGAGATGGGTTTTAGCAACCGGTTGGGAAATGAACGAAAGAGATTGGGATTGGCAAGAAACAGCTGCTCGACCGAGGAATGCATGTGAATCAATCGGTTTGGTTTGGTTTTTTTGGTATTAACGTCCTTTTCAACTTCTATGGTCATTTCAGGACAGGGTTATAGGGGCGGAAACTTTTGCCTTGCAAGGGTTCTTTAACATGCAACCAGCAGATGACTACACGGGACCAATATCTTTACTTCCCTTCCGAAGGAAGTGCGTGATCTCAGGATTTTCTCCCTGAAAAAAATCCTCGTCGTTTTCGGCCAGAGTTAGACCCGCGTCCTCGGGCATCAGAGGCGATAACGCAACCACTGAGCTACCGAGGCCGATGTGAAACAATCGCAAACAATTGCTTATTACAATATCATCATCATCATCATCATCATCATCATCATCATATATAATAAAGTTAGTATCCGCCGTGTGTGTGTGCCAATGAAGGTATTCATTGGTCCAGATAACAATGTAATCATCATTGTTTCCATCTTAGATTTTAAGAATCAGTATTTTTTCGTTTGTTGAGCATAGTTCTCGATGAATACTGTGGACGCACGTTCAAACTAATGATGCCAACAACAATAAAGAATAATGAAGTCTTTATTGTTGCTGATGTCATTGCATTAAATCTTAGCCCACAAGAAGTAAGACTAAATCTCATTTCTTGTAGGCTAAGATTAAATAAACATTTAAGATATTTATTTTAATAAATAAATAAAAAAAGTCCAAAAGTCCCTATAATTTTCAGCTTTTTTTAATGTTCATAATTGATTTCTTATACCTTACTGAATCGCTACCAGACATAGGTGCACGATGATAAGTGTGGACTTTTCAGGCAATTCTTTAGACATGTGCCTGTTTTATCGCGCTCATAGAAGGCTCGATCCAGTCTTTATTGTTGTTGACATCATTGCATAAAATTCTTTAGTCATGTCAGGTGTATTTGATGTGTTGTGCTTTTTTGTATTTGCTGTGTGGAGGGAGATTGGAAATTGTAAGTGTTTTAAATTTTTTTATTAGAATTTATAAATTTAAATTAAAAGCGTTTATTTCTACCACGTGTTCATTGTGGCCATGTGTTTCTATTAGACATCATTTTAAGAGTTTATCAGATTTTATTTCTGTAGCAAAATGAATTTCGAAAACAGCATATTAAATTAAATTTGCATTACATTTGCAATTTTATCATTTTTTGAATTTAAGAATTAAGAATTTTTGGAAATGCCTCCAAAGAAAAGAAGATGCAAGACTGAAGATCAAAGGTGCTACAATGGGGAAGGCACGCAACATGCAGGACACCAGAACCAGGAACTGGAAGACATTTTGCCAGCAATCAACGAAGAAAGAAATCAGCAACGAGAAAACAAGATTACGTGAAGCCAAACGAAGAGTATCAATGACGGAGACAGAAAAGGAAAGAGTACGAGTGCATAAGAGAGTTCATGAGGCACAACGAAGAGCCTCAATGACTGAAACTGAAAGAGAATGAACACGGAAAAATGGCAGGAAGCGTGAGGCAAATCGCTATGCATTCATAAACGAATCTCAACGAACAGAAGAGCAAATATCACGAAGAGTCCGTGAAATAAACCAACGTTACCAACACCGAACCAGGACAATGTGCAGTGCGCTTGCAAACCAAGAAGATTTCGATCGAACTTCTGTTTTGGGAAAGGATGTGGTGAAATATCGCCGCATGCTTGGACCAATGAATGTTCAAAGTCAACACTGTAATTGTTACAAGTGGAAGATGGAAACCCCAGCATGCTATTGTCAGAAAGGTGCAGTAAGTCTTCCTGCATTTGAGTCTCCACCAGAAGATCTTAAGAATTTATTTCAGGATCACGTTTTCATTGCATACAATATGGTATTTGCATTCACATCTCTAGGAGCTTCCTTCTCTAAGAACTTGCAGCTTGATGAAGACTTAGCAAATGGGAAAGATGGTATCTACACCTTCCGGATACAAGGAACCATGTGTCATCGTATTGGTTCACTACTTCCTCCACAGGAGAGAAGACTTTCATTTGCACAGATTTATATCTACGACACTGATTTAGACATTGCAGGACATACTAGGTCCTCCATCATGAATGGTCTGGACCAAAACATAGTGACTACAATTGAACAAATTCTACACAAAGTAAATCAATTTGCACGTTTGTGTCGGTCAGTTGGATTAGAAATTGGCACAAATGAAAACTTGTGGCTGCGGATATTTGAGTCTGTCAGAACTGATTTACGAAGATACAATTGTCCTACTTCAAACGAGGTGGCTGCACTCATAGTAGATGGCAATCAGGCCACTTGCGGTCGTGATTTGATCCTCCATAGACGAGAAACAGGATTGATGCGAATATTTGAAACATGGGCACAGTATGATCCCCTTCAGTACCCTTTGTTGTTTCCTCGTGGGGAACTTGGTTGGTGTACAAGACTGCCTTATTCCGATGGTCGTACACGCTTTGGCACCTCCAACGTCACTGCACGGGAGTTCTATGCATATTATTTTTATCCCAGGGACGATAACTCACTTATCCTGCATGGTGGACGATTGCTGCAGCAGTACGTGGTAGACCAATATGCTAAGATTGAAGCAGGAAGATTACATTTTGTGAAGAGCAAACAGAAGACTCATCGTGTGGAAATACTTGCTGGTCTTGAAGATATAGCTTGGTCTGACTACAATATGGATGTCATTGGATGCCGGGTAATCCTTCCAGCAAACTTTACAGGAAGTGAGAGGTACATGAAACAAAACTACTATGACTCCATGGCAATTGTGCGGATGTTCGGTAAGCTCGACCTTTTCTTCACTGCCACATGTAATCCAAAGTGGACAGAGATCATCAAAAATCTTTTTCCAGGTCAGACTGCCTCAGATCGCCCCGACTTGATAGCGCGATTCTTCCGCATAAAGTTGAAGGCAATCATGACAGATATCATTGACAATAATATCTTTGGAGAGAAACTAGCATTCATGTATGTGATCGAGTACCAGAAGCGAGGTCCACCACATATGCATCTAACAATCAAGATGCAAAAAGAGTTTAGTTCAAACTCAACTGCAGAATATGACAAGTTTGTGTCAGCTGAGATTCCTGACAAACTCACGCACCCAGATCTGTATGAGGCTGTGACACAGCACATGATTCATGGACCATGTGGACAGTTGAGCCCGAATGCACGTTGCATGAAGGAAGGCAAGTGTTCCAAGAGATTTCCAAAACACTTTTGCAATGAAACACGAATAGACGAAAATGGTTATCCACAAATGAGGCGCCGTGATGATGCACGCAGTGTTCAGCGTCGAAGAGCAGACCTGGGTAATCGATGGGTAGTTGGGTACAACTCATATCTCCTCCTCAAGTACAACTGTCACATCAATGTGGAAATTTGTTCAACAGTGTCTTCAATCAAATACCTTTACAAGTATGTGTACAAGGGATCTGATCGAGCACGAGCAGCAGTTGAACGCCACTGCGATGAAATCAACGAATTTGTGGATGCCAGGTACATTTCGAATTTGGAAGCATGTTGGCGTATCTTTGAATACCCAACGCAGGAGAAGTCTCATTCTGTAGTACGTCTTCCAGTGCATCTGGAAAATGGTCAGTTTGTTTGTTTCCGTTCCGACGAAAGTCGGGAGGAAGTTTTGCAGCGATTCCAGCACACCATGTTGACAAGGTTTTTCGATTCTGCTGTGAGGATGAATTGGCGGCTTCCTTATTATATCATGAGGTTCCTCTGCACTTTGTGTGGAAGGGCAAGAAGTGGTGTCGTCGCCAAAGAGGAGGTGACAAGACCATTGGTTGTATGGTGTCATGCTCGCCAATGGATGCTGAGCGTTATCACTTGCGCCTGCTTCTCTGCTACGTCAAGGGCCCTCAGAGTTTTCGTAACATCCGTACAGTAAATGGAGTGTTCTATGAATCTTACAAGGAAGCAGCTAGAGTGCTGGATTATGTTGAAGATGACACAGAATGGCATCGCTGCATGACAGAGGCCTCAGAATTTCAAATGCCTCGACAACTTCGCAGCTTTTTGCAACCATATTGGTATACTGTCAGCCAGATGATGAGAGAGCATTATGGGATGCAAACATGGCTGCAATGTCTGAAGATTATTGACGAAGACTCAACGCTGACATCAGTAATCGGATGGTGCTCTTCGAGACAGTACATGATGTGAACATGTGTCTGCTCAGCAACAACAAATCACTTGCAAACTATCCATCACTCCCACAGTTGAATGAGTTCATGGACATCAATGTGGAACAAGGGGTCAACAGATTATTGATGCATGAAGAGTCGCATGACCGTGAGGAGCTCCAACATATTGCAGAGAAGAGACCTCTTATGAATGATGACCAACTTGCAGTGTTTCAAGAAATTGCCAAAGTTGTAGAAGATAATAATAGGTCTGTGCAATGCTTCTTCTTGGATGGACCTGGAACTCGCCTAAAAGTATGTCGGCTAACTAGAAGTTGTATTGACGCTAAGATTCTCACTGGAGCACGAAAGGGAGAACGCGTATTCATTCCCCGTATCACACTCATCAGTGAAGACGAGCGCATGCCTTTCATGCTGAAACGTCGACAGTTCCCAGTCTAAGTTGCATTTGCCATGACAATCAATAAAGCACAAGGGCAATCGGTCCAGCGTTTGGGAATCTATCTGCGCCATGAAGTATGTACTCATGGCCACATGTATGTAGCTCTCTCACGATGTACCTCCAAACAGCATGTAAAAGTTGTGATCTCTGATCCTCAATTGGAAGACAACAAAGGAACTTTTATCAAAAACATTGTATTTAAGGACGTCATTGATGCCTAACATCATAAATAATCCTTGCGGCTTGGTTACGACCCCGGCTGGGCGGGGCCCGGTAAGCTTGTGTAGATTAATAAATTGATTATTTTATTGAACTGAGAATTATTTCCTACTTTTCTTTTAATTTAAAATTTTAAAACATTTGTCTTTTAAAAATTCGTTAGGCATTGAATCAGTTATTTGGAGTTATAAAAAGTATACGTTATCGTTAGTTAATGCAATAAAGTTTTTTTTTTAAATCAGAAAACAGGTTATGCTTACTAATACTTCCAAAAAATCATCTACAAAAACCGCTGAAATTACATTGAGAATATATGCCGCCTAAGGTTTTTGCCAATCGTAACATGGCGAATGCTGCACTTCTTCTGGCACCAGTAGCGCTCAGCGAAATGGATAGGGCACTGCCAGTCTCTTTCTTTCATTTGTCTCTGGTCCAAGCAGAAGAGAAGAGGCCCGTATGACTTTAGCATGTCCAAGTATAAGAAAGATTTACTGGTACGGAAAAATGTACCGCTAGTGGGAAATTACCTCATAATGAGTTCAACGCGTTAATTAAACGTTCAAGAAACTTCAAGGAATAGAAGTTATATGTCCCGAAATAAGGGAAATCAAAAAGAAACGTACGGCATGTACTCGATTGAAAATATCGTATGAAGATGAAACAAAAGAATATGGAAACAGTAGTATTTGGTATTGAGCGATGTGTTTGGGCCACAAGCGCTCTCCGGAACCCCTAGTAAATTTTAAGTAACACACCATAAATATGCAATAATTCAGATTTCTGGAATTCTGGTTCAAAAGTAATAGCTTGATTTGTGACTGAGGGCTCAGGACTCCTGTCGAGACCCAAGAGCCTTATACCAGTTTTTAGTGTATATTAGGTATATTTTTAAGTAATTTTCTGTAAGTAAACAAAATTTCAGATATCTAGACCTTTTCGTTTAAAAGTTGTAGCTATGCTTGTGTTTGGGGCCTGTGGGGCTAAGCTGGGGCCTATATTACTTTTTTTTGTATATTTCCAATATTTTTTTCGTACCATAATATCAATATACAAAATTTCAGTTTCCTAGGCCTCTCCGTTCAAATGTTATAGCTTCAATTGTATTTGGGGCCTCGGGACCTCCGGCGGAGCCCTAGAGGCTTATATCACTTTTCTTGTATATTGGTTTTATTTTTTTAGAACCGCACTACAAATTTACGAAATTTCAGAATTTTTGCCCTCTTTGTTCAAAAATTAAAAAAGGAACCATGAAATACATACAAGTGGTCCCTGAGGGGCCCCGAGCCACCCTAGATGATTCGCTATATTTTTCGCTCTGTCCTCTGTGTAGGGCCTACGTGTGTAGGAAATTTCAAGCCTCTAGGTCAATCCTTTCAAACCTTATGGTATCAAAATGTTACGAGCAGTAGCGGGAGGATTCGCTATACTTCAGACTTCGCTATACTATAGACTTCTTTAAATTCTGACGTCAAACAGTCAATTTCTGACGTCACAAATTTCTCAAACGCAATCAAAACTCCATAGACTTGAAAGGAAGTCAGTTGGGGAAACCACAAACACATGGTTTGGTCTAATCTAGAGGATTCGCTCTATTTTTCGCTCCGTCCTCTGTATAGGGCCTACGGGTGTAGAAAATTTCAAGCCTCTAGGTCAATCCTTTCAAAAGTTATGGCGTGTCACATACATGTTACATACATCTGTACCGTGGTTAATAGGATTTTAGATGATGCTAAAACCCTAAAAACACGAACTTTATCTGATATACGTAATAGAGATCTCTTGCAAAGAAATATAGCCTCGGTTATTTTGTGTCATATTTACTGTAGTTTGTCTGGCTTTTATTCAGGTACATACTCTTTATACCGGGTGAGCAAGAAATAACGTGAGGTGGTGTATATACTTAGTGGAACATGCAGTTTCGATTTCTGCAACAAAAAAAAAAAAAAAAATTAGTACCAAAAGTCGCCATAGGGGGCGCTTATTTCAAGAAAACAATGAATACATTTGCATAAGCGCGTTCCGTGTTGAGCAATCATGACAATAAAAGGCAAGGCTGAGGATTTCCCATCATTCACGAACGAATGGCCTGACGATGACGCTTACTCTGCCTGACCGGACGTTATTAGTCAAGTTTTTTTTATCAGAAGAGCGACAATGCAAGTGCTGCCCTTCGTGAATTCCGGCGATTGAAAACGTTACGAAGAGGACCGATGAGCATAACTTACGGAAAATGATTGAACGACTTGAATCTACCGGAACTCTAGGAGTGCAACCAGGCCGGGGACGCAAACGAATCAGGCAGCAACACGCTGAAGACGTTGAAACTGCTGTTGTGGAACAGGAGATGACTACTGTGCAGGATACCAGCAGTGCACACGCAATAGCACGCCAAATAGATATCCCATATTCGACGGTGAGGAAAATATTGCATAAGATATTGACATTTTATCCCTATAAACTCACACCTGTTCAACAATTGCTTCCTGGAGATGAGCGTACCCGAACTGACTTTTCGTTGAGATTTTTAGCACGTATGGAAGTGGATGATGCATGGCCATGGCAAATTTTATGGAGTGATAAGGCACATTTTTATTTGAATGGTGATATCAATACCCACAACTGCCGTATTTGGGCTGCATCAAATCCACAAGTGTGTCTGCCAACTCCTATGCATTCACCGAAACTAACAGTATGGTGCGGCTTTACTGCTTCTTTCATCATCGGCCCGTACTTTTTTGAAGAAATCCTTCCCCGTGGACCGGTGACTTGTTCCGTCAATTCTGCCAGGTATGCCGATATGCTTGAGAATTTTGTGATACCACGATTGCAGGAAAAGAGTTGTCTGGATTCTACCATTTTTATGCAGGATGGTGCGCCACCGCATATCGGACGTCAGGTGCAGCAGATCTTGCGAGAACGTTTTTCAGACAACAGAATAATTAGTCGTGCATTTCCCATGGTATGGCCACCCAGGTCGCCTGATCTCAACCCTTGTGATTTTTGGTTATGGGGTTATTTGAAAAGCCTTGTGTATCAAGCACATGTTCCTGACCTCTCAACCTTAAAGGATCAAATAACGTTACATATCAGACTAATTAATGCAGATATGCTGCGAGCTGCCGTAGAAAATGTCGTGTACCGCATGCAGCTATTGGAATAGCACACTAATGGTCATATTGAAACACATTTGTAATTAAAAATAAAACATTGTTTATTGTTGTTACTAAAGTTGGTTTGTACGGTATTTGTTCATTTGACAATTAGATATTCATTGTTTTCTTGAAATAAGCGCCCCCTATGGTGACTTTTAATACTATTTATTTATTTTTTTTGCAGAAATAGAAACTGCATGTTCCACTAAGTATATACACCAAAATGTACTGCATTTGGCCTAATAGAATTCCCGCTAGCGAGCTCTGAACACCTCACGTTATTTCTTGCCCACCCGGTATTTATTTTATTAGTCTGAACGACGACTCTGATTGGAGAACCTCGAACACGGAAGGAAGACTCGGATGAATTCTTCAATACAAGATAAGATATCGTCAACAGACAATTACGTAACATTCATTACCATGTCTTTCTCTTACTAATGTTGCCTTTTATTGTTCTTTTAAATAGTCACTATCACTCTGAAAAAATAACCTCTGTTCCACCAAGACGTTGAAGCTACGGAGCGCCCAGACCGTCGTTCTTTTTATAATCGTTACAATACATACATGCATGCATACATATACACACTTATGAAATTTGGCATACTTGTTTAAAAGCCCAAAGAGACTAACATTTATGAATATTGCGCAATTCTAACAATATTACATACATACGCATCGAATTGATAACCTCCTTTTTTTTTGAAGTCGGTTAAAAAGAGAGCGGAAAACGGGGCGTATTTTTTCTGCCATTTGACTTTCTGCTCCCGAAGGAGTCCCACAAAGCAGAAATTCAAAAGTTTGAGACAGCGAAAGTCTGCTACCTAAGCGCCGTCCTCTGTTGTAATTCTTGCCCAACACAAATGACCTCGATCGAGCCAATGGGCCGGCTTCGATTGCACATAGGTGTATTCCTTATCAATCATCATATCGAATTTTTGTATTCAATTGGTGTTTATTAAATTCAATTGTATTAATATATTTATGTTTCACACATCATCTATTAGCGTTTCATCTATTTTCTTTCTCGGTCTCTTTACTTTTGTTAGCTGAGCGTCCAACATTTTTATTTTGTGTGTGTGAGAGAGAGAGGGCATAATTATGACGTCACAGCAAAGACCGTTTTGGCTAAGCAACCGTTTCCGCCCTGCCTCTGCCATAAAAGTTGAACTCAAGCCAACTCCAAAGAGCAGAAATTTTCAGTCGGGGAGAAGAGACGAAAGCAGGAACTGACGTCATATAATTTTTCTGCTTTGAGGTTTCTGCCATTGTTTTTACGCATGTGGGAACTAGAGTGCCTTTATAAACATAGTCGGGCCATGAGAGGCACACCAGCCATGTTCTGTCTAATCTGTCATGGATTAGTGTAGCTGAAACACAAAATTTTAGACTGGTGGCATTAAAAAAAACCGCGAATTAACGGAGTGATTCAATAAATCGAAAATAAAAATCCACTTTTAATTATCAGGAAAAAAATGAATAAATGTAAATTAAAATGTATTTTGTGTTTTTTCCCATTTGAACAGCTCACTTGAAATTTAATTATTAAGAAGAAAAAGTGGCTATTTTATTGACTGAATAAAGGAAAACGTGTATTATTTTAAAAATATCTGAACAAATATTTTTGAAATTTCATATACTGTTTAAACTACAAGTGTGTAAGTTAAACAATATCAACAACAACAAAATACAGATGAAATTCCAAATATGTAAAAATGGAAAGTGAATTTCATAACAATGCATTGGTATACTTTTGTCTCTCATAACTTCTCCTACATTTTTTCTGATCTTTAACAATAAGTTACTTTTTTAACACTTCAAAATTTCAAACGAAAAACAAAAAATCGCCTAATGAATTTGCTTTTTATGTTATGACAACGACGGAATATAACGTTTGCAATTTTGTCTCTATTTCTTAGTGTTTCTATAACAAGCTTCTTGCATTGAACATTAAGCTCGAGGAAAAAAACCGCTCTAATTGCCGAAGCACTGTTTCCATTTCCAAACAGAATGAAAAAATAATATCATTTATAGTACACTGAGTCTTGTTTAAATTCTCTGAACGAAACTAATCGCCAAAATTCTTCTTAAAATCAACAATACTATCCTTCTCTGTCATATGTTCTCACATATTCTTCTCATATGATCGGACAAAATACAACTTTGTCAGATCGAAGCTGTTTTGAAGTCACCATTTTTTGAGAAATTATTTTCGTATTTCCTTTTGGTGACGAGAAATTTTAATAAAGAATGAATTAATGTACTGTAAAATGAATTGTACATTGTATACTGGGTGCGGCAGGTATTTGAGAACATGTGAGCATGATGTAATAGTAAACACGCCATACTGTTTAACAATTCCGTAACAAGGCAGATAAACATGGCGGATCTAAATAAACCCAGCAAATGAAGCGGCATGCTGTCATCATCTCATTGGCTGCAGGGCACTCCAACTCCGAGATTGCTGCATTCTTGAAAGTCGCCCTTTCGTTCTTGTTCAAAGTTCGGAGAGAACTGGACGATGCCAGTGGTGATGTGCCAACTGTTTCACAGAGGAAACGACATTGTGGACGCTCGGACTGTATCCGAACTCCGGAATTCATCCGTTCTGTTCAAGCTGCAATCGATGAGGACCCTGGGAAGTCCATAAGGGCACTCGGGAGGGAGATGCATGTTAATAAGGTGACTATTGGATATGTGGTGCATGAAGACCTACGTTATTTATAAGTCGTATGTGTTGCGGAGAGGACAATTTATGTACGAGACAAGCAAGAAGAATCGACTGCACAGGGTCAAGTGCCTCCTCAAAAAGCTGAAGCACATCCCTCCCAACCTGCGCCCCCCCCCCAAATCCCCTGATCTCAGTCGTTTTGACTATCACGTTTGGGACGTCGTTGAGAGGGAGTCCAACAAGCATCCATACAACACCGTTAAATCTCTCAGGCCAGCTATTGTAGAGGCAATGGCAGAAATCCAGAAGACCCACCTAATTGCTCCCTGCCAGCAGTTCCGACAGCGTGTGGAGGCTGTCATTGCGGCAGACGGTGGTTTTATTGAATAACAATATGTATTTTGTAGTGCTTTCTACAAAAATGTAAATTGTTTTAAAGGCTCTGTGGTATCTTAAGTGTCTGCTCCTTTTACCTGCGAAAGTCGTTTTGTTCTCAAATACCTGGCGCACTCAGTATACTTTTTAATTAAGGTATTTTGATGAACACTGGGTGAGCATATTATTATGACAACCCTGTCAATATCTCGCTGGGCCACCTTTTGCCTTTAATACTGTGGTGATTCTTCATGGCATTGATTCCATGAGATGTGGAAGGTGGTGGGAGGAATCTGACACCATGCCTAAAGATCTGGGGATTGTGGGGGCCACCGAAGTAAGATAAAGTCCCGCTCATATTACTGGACACACTCCTGCACAATACGAGCTCTGTGGCATGGCGCATTGTCTTGCTGGAAGTATCCGTCTTTATTGGGGTACGCCATCAACATGACAGGGTGGTCTTGATTGGCGACAATACGGAGGTACGCTGTGCCATCCAGACATTGTTCAACACATATTCACGGCCCCAACACATGCCAAAAAAACATTCCCCAGACCAAACACTGCCTGCACCAGCCTGAAGGGTTGTAATCATGACTCGTCAGTGTTCGGGAAATCTTTCTTTTGTTAACGTATGAATGATTATTCTTCTCATGGTGAATATGGAGTGGATGTCTGCTACTGGGATTAATAATATTTTATGTTTTATTTTTTTTACATATATATATTCAATTTAGTTATAAACCGATGTCTAGGTTTCTTGTTGATATACAGATTGATTGTTGCAATTTATATTTTTATTATTGTTGTCGCAAAATTTGTGTGGTTAGTTTGTTAGTGTGGCGAATGCGTTCTTTCCCTCGCGGCTAATTTCCTCGACCGCAGGAAGTTATGTCGTTTAATTGTTGGCAAATTATATTTTTTTACTTACAGTTTATTCTATTCATTCATCTCTTGCTCTTTTTCCACCCTACACGCCTCCTGTGCAGCATGGCGCCTGATCAACCTCCCCGCCAGTGGAATATACATATATACAAGGTGATTATAATTAAAGTCCCTTTGTAAAAATGCTATAAAAAAACAACCATGAGTCCGAATGACTTCAAATTTGGACTGAGCATTCTTGAAGAAGGGGCATTTGATATGGATAAGAAAAAAAATAGTTCCAAAATTTATCACTAGATGGCGCTGTAAGCGGCATATTATGCCTAGGAGGATTTGTACTATGCAAATTGAAAGATACGCATGCGCATGAGACATTGCATGTGTTATAAAAACGCAGGCCTCATGGCGTTCTCGTCATATTTGTATCTCAGCAGCTTGCCATGGGTCTGTCAATGAAGGATCGCGCTCTGCTTGTGAAGCTCTTTTACAAGAATGGCGACTCTGCCATAGCAGCTTTAAAGAAATTTCGGGTATTAAAGGGAATAAAAAAAGGATGTGGTCCGATGTCTGCAAAGGCTCTGAGGTGTATGATTAAAAAATTCGAAGCGACAGGTTCTTTTGCAGTGAAATCTGGCAGAGGGAGGAAAGCAGTTGCTTTGACGTCAGTAGAAGATGTGGCTGAAGCATTAGAGGAAGGGTCGAAGAGTGGTGTGCAAACTTGCAGTGCACGGGGAATTGCCCGAACTTTAGACATGCCTGTGAGCACGGTCAATAAAATTTTACGCAATATCCTGCATTGTTATCCCTATAAAATTACCCATGTTCAGGAGTTACTTCCTGCTGACCTGCCAATTAGACACACGTTTGCTTTAGAATTTCTAGCTCGCATGGAAGTGGACAATGAATGGCCATGGAACATCTTGTGGACAGACGAAGCCCATTTTTATCTCCACAGCGTTGTCAATACACAGAATTGCAGGATATGGGCAACGGAAAATCCTTTCGCATGTGTTTCAATACCGCTTCATTCTGCAAAGGTAACTGTGTGGTGCGGGATGACAGCATCATTGATTATAGGGCCATTTTTTTTCGAGGAAGTGGGTCCTGCGGGTCCCGTTACCTGTACAGTCAATGGTCAACGGTATGCGTGTCTTTTACGCAACCAGGTAATTCCAACACTTCAACAGCATGCATGCGTGGATAGAATAATTTTCATGCAAGATGGCGCTCCTCCGCACATTGCAAAGCCAGTGAAGCAACTGCTGAAGACACATTTCGGAGATGATAGAATTATCAGCCGTCATTTTCCGAGAGCCTGGCCTGCAAGATCACCGGACCTCAATCCTTGTGACTTCTGGCTCTGGGGTTACCTTAAAAATCATGTGTTCAGTGGCCCAGTTGCAAATTTAGCGGAATTGAAGGCTCGGATTACGCACCACGTTCACAACGTGACCCCGGAGACACTCCGGTCTGTTGTGGAACATGCTGTTTATCGGTTAAAACTTGTGGAGGAAAATGGTGGACAGCATATTGAACATGTCTTGCGCAAGTCCCGAGATAATTAATAGGCGTTTCCATTGTTGCTTTTTATGCGGTTTTTGGCCCAAGGACAATTAAAAACCGAATCATCATGTGCTTTTTATGCGGTTTTTGGCCCAAGGACAATTAAAAACCGATTTTTCCCATCCGATGTGGTACGACCTTGCCGTGGTGGATGGGCTTTGCACTAACAGTGCCACAACTGTTAAATGACTTGAAAGTCATGTTTTCCATCATCAAACCCGAAGCAATCATGTTCATTGACCGGTACAGTTGATTTTTTGCTAATACTGTACTGTATAATAAAAAAAAAATCATGTTTAACTTGTTTTAGTGTCAATTGCATTCCTTGACCAACTTTAATGTAAAAACATCATGCCATAAACAACTCATGCCAAAGCCGTCGTATTTCAATTCAAAATGTCACTTCTAGCTGAATCCGCTTCCGTTATGCCGCTTACAGCGCCATCTAGTGATAAATTTTGGAACTATTTTTTTCTTATCCCATATCAAATGCCCCTTCTTCAAGAATGCTCAGTCCAAATTTGAAGTCATTCGGACTCATGGTTGTTTTTTTATAGCATTTTTACAAAGGGACTTTAATTATAATCACCTTGTATATTTTGCTATGTTTTAACCTTCTGCTAGCTCATCGTTATTTCTCCATGGCATGCTTATTTTCTCGCCTAGTTCACGTTGACATCTTCTTCAACCAATTTCTAGCTCGATATTGCTATGGAAGGTTTATTGATTAATGTAATACAGCAAGATATTCCATTTTACGAATCACAGTCTGAATAAGTTTTTGTTTCTTCAGCAGGAGTGATGAACGAGATGTTTTTTGTGTCCCACTGAAAGCAAGTTAAACACGCCATGTTTTTGCGCACAAGGTTCATTTTTCCCCTTCATTTCTTCTTTAAGTTCTTATTACTTGATTTTTTTGTAAATTGATTGTTTTTTTCTTTACCTGCCATTGCTGTCACAATATGTGTATGTCTATTAATTTACAATTAATAAGATGTTATATGAACTAAACCACGTTCCATTTTTTCTTTAATCCTCTGAACACTGGTAGAAGAGCATGGTTTAGTGGTTTATTGGTTTATATAACATATTATTAAGCATGGCAGAGTCTTATTTTGATGAGGGTCGAACTATCCCCAAGCCTACGAGCGCCGACTACCATCAATGGAAATATCGCATGCTGACGTTTCTGGAGACAAAAGGCCTGGATAAATACGTTAAGGACAAAATTCCTTTACTGACTTCTTAACCAGATAAGTTCGAAAGTCCGTTTAGAGTGGGCACATTTGCGACATTTCCTGTTGATCATGGTTAGCGACGATATAGTCGTTATGCTCCAGGATGATAACCCATTCACTCTCTGGGAAGCTATTCGTTGTCGCTATGCCAGACCGGATTCAGTCACGCAGGTTGAGATTATGCGTCATCTCTCAGCTCTGTATTTTAATGAATCAGATGACCCAAACGCCTATGTTGCGCGCGCATTGCGGCTACGTGCAGAGGCGGGGGCAGTGTCGTTGCGATTAGACAATAAAATATTGATCGACCATATGGTGGCTGGCTTGCCGTCAACCTCTACCGCATTGAGGCTTTCAGTGCAAGCCAATCCTACAATGTCTATTGAAACATTCCAAAGTCAGCTAAGCGTGGTATTCAAGGATGTTAGTTCGCGTAATCACCCTGTCAGTGCGGCTTTATGTATCACTTCTGCACCTAATTTAGCCCCTAATTTCTCTTCCGGAGCTCAGAGGACGGGGGCATGTTAGATCTGTTTGTCCCTCTAAGCGTCTCCATGCAACCCCTGGTCCCTCTGTGGCGCGTGCTCCACCCAAATCACGTTCGCCAAATGCCAAAGCAACCCCACGCCAAATGCAACCCCACGCCAAATGCAACCCCACGCCAAATGCAACCCCACGCCAAATGCAACCCCACGTCCCAAGCAACAGACTCTGAAACCAAGTGCCAAAGCGCACGAGAAGAAGCCAACAATTAACTGCATTGGTCTTCCAACAAGAGACCGGATAATTGACACATGCAGCTCGTTTCATGTGATCAAGGATAAAGAGTTTTTTGAATCCATGCAAAAATGTCATAAAACAATCCATACTGCAGATCCTGTAATGACAATTGTCGGTACGGGGGTTGCGAGTATTTTGCTAAACTCTGGATTTGTTTTAATGCTGTATGACGCGCTTTATGCTCCTCGTGCGCGTTTCAACCTTGTATCAATGGGACAATTAACTAAGCAGGGATACTCTGTCTTTTGGCCCTGGCGGTTATTCCCTTATTTCTGATCAGGGCATATCCGTGGCTGCACAAGAGGCTGTTGTGGATTTACCATTCCTTCCAGTACTATCAGACATCCCCTCAGTCTCCCGAATGGTTTTCCCACTATTTTCTATGGCATTAACTTACCAGGATGTTCACAATGCTCTGGGACATTCATCGCCAAAAAAACTCGCCAATGCTATCAAACGCCGAAGTATTGTTGGTCTAGAAAAAGTGCCTCTCATTCCTAATAATCAGCCATGCGTTCCCTGACTCGAGGCAAAGATGTGCAATGCCCCTCACAAGACTGTCATGTTCCAGCAGTCCACACGTCCCCTACATCTTCTCCATGTGGACACTGCAGGGCCCATGCCTTGTTACCTCCGTCTATGGGAACAGATATCTTCTGATTGCAGTGGACGATCATACTCGTAAGATATTTGTGTGTGCTGTGTCAACCAAAGCAGAGGCACCATAAGCGTTGATCAACTTGATTAAAAAGCTGCAACGGTCTACTGGACATAAACTCGTATATTACGCTCGGATAATGGCACAGAGTTTATCAACGAAGCCCTCAGCGAATTCTGTTCGGTGGAAGGAATAAATGTCACGATTATTAATATGCTAAGATAGGCTTTTGTCACACAGCAGAGACCTATCTCCCCAGAGGCTAGCATTAATCGTTAACAGAGAAGGGAAAGGATTGAAATACGGATTACGATCTAATAATTTTAATAAATTCATTAGAAAGTGACAATGATACATTTAAATTCATCCGATAACAAGTAGTCCGAGCAGAATACGACTGTCTCGAACGATGTTGTTCTTGAAAATGCAACGTAAAGTTGGCCATGACTGAATACTGGAGATGGCAAGTAAATGCCAAGTGATTCCAGTGTTCGTCCGTAGCTTTTGTTGATCGTCATTGCAAAAGAAAGTCTCGATGGAAACTGTTTCCGTCTTAATATAAACGGAAGGTCAGGGTCACTTGGTGCAAGAATGACTCTTTGAATAAATAACCTGGTAACTTTAAAAGATCCTGCAAGTATTTCACAGTCAATGACTTTTGACATCATTTGCTTCACAATCATTCTCGTGCCATTGCAAAGACCTCTTGTGGAATCAAGGTTTCTTAGTAGTATGAATACTGCACCAATTTTCAAGTTAAGTCTATGAGAAGGCATACCTCTGGGAGATAAGCTATTTAAGAACTCTATAGGCATTTGCAGCATCTTGCTGAAATCGAATCTACGCTCGTGTAGCATTTCAAGTCAGACTGAATTCGTCTAAGGACATTTTCATTCAGTTGAAGAGACTCATTTTTTTTTTGGAGTCAAGATTGCACGATTTGCGATGCTGCTATCTTCAGGTTGGATGAGTTGAGAACAGACAGCATCAACAATGCATCCATTTTCAACACATACAGGAGAAATTTCAAGTATCCTTCTTCTAATCCAGGCTCTTGAAGTTTTCCATCTCCAAGTTTTATTTATTTATTTAATTTATTTATATATTTAATGTTAGCACTCCAAAGGAGTAAGTAAGGTGAATCCTAGGTCATAATAAAAAAGGAGGCAGTCGATGAAAACAATAAAACTTATAAAAATTAACGAAGGCTGACCGTCAGCCAGCCAGGATCAAAGGGAACTGATCAAGGTACTCGATAGCCAGCCGATGAATTAGTTCTGCGTGGTTATAAAATGTTCGTTTAACGATCTATAAAGATGGACAGAAGAATTAGTACATGAAAGCGAGGTACACTGCAATATCTTATTACGCAAGTTGAAAGGAAGTTTATTCCATAATGTTATGGCACTAAACGGAAAGTGTTTTGAGGCGAAGGTTGAAGTCCGATAAGGGACCTCAAATAAAAACAACCGAGTATTTGCTTCCCATACAGAGCCACTCTCTTACAATCGGAGAAGCCTTGTTATTCTTGTGGAAAATTCTTGCCAACTTCAGTATTTCAAACATCTTTCCAACATTTACTATTCTTCATGCATGACGAAATTATTTCAGTTCTACTCCCAACAGGAAGAATTTGTCTAAAGTCTCCACCGAAAAGAAACTCGGCACCGCCAAATGGTATTTTGGAAGGGACTTGAGCGCCTTCAGCGAAAAGTTCCCTGTACAGTATGTTAACGGCATTTACACCATTATGTGGGGCCATGAGTGCTTCATCCCAAATGAAGACTTTTGTTTAGTTTAGTTCTTTGCTGTGCCACTTCCATGTCGAACATTACAGGTGGATGTTTCGTTAATTGGGACAGGGAGCTTGAAGAGGCTGTGAGAACTTTTGCCTCCCTCAAGTAATGTCGCTGCTATGGCCGGAAATACACATTGCCTCCCTACGATAGCAATGCATAATTGATTGTTAGAGGAATGTTTTACCACTTCCTGCAGGCCCGTCAATAAAGAAAAGACCGTTTGCTAAATTAGGATTCTCGATTGCTTCCCTAATTTTTTCGAAAGCCCGTTTTTTTCCTTGATTTAGCATTTCGCATTTTTCACCGAATAGAGCTTTTTCGGTGTTTGTGTCGAATTATTTTTTTGAGTGGATGTGCTCGTCATAATTGCCATGTGGAACCTCGAGCCCAAAATGTGCCAATGACTTTCCATGTGTCCACAGATTCTATTTCTTTAAATATCATATAAAGAGTTTTCTCTCCATCAGGTAAGCGTCTCTTCTAGTCTGCCATAAGGTTGTCTTTATGTATGTCTATCGAACAATTTGGCTGCATCAGATAATTAATACATGATGCAGAAAAATGCAAATAATTGTTTAAGTTGTTGGCATTTCCTGAGTTGCAGCCTTATTTAGGCAAGTATCCCATTCCGAGTCTTCAGTTAGGCCCCTTGAAATGCAGGCTCCCTGGAAGGAATAAGGTTTCCTTTAACAGTTTTTAAATCATCAAAAGTGGTGTCTCCTCGAACATGTAGAAGGAGAATTCGGAAGAACCATTTATCCCTCTTTGTGGGACTTACAGTAAACTTCCTACCATGGTCTACAGATATTCATGGTCATCGAGCTTCGGCCATTTTCCATTGTTTCGAAAAGCTAAAGAAAACTGATCGCGCCAGGTGCCGCACAGATCGAATCAGGGCCGACCGTGATCTGCGATAGAGGTTTTTCATTGAAACTGAAAATGAAAGTAAATTTTCTGTCTGTCGATAGGGCGGCGCTGCAGGCGTTTTTGGACCGAATGTACATGCAGCGCCACTTTTCAATAGAGTTCCCGCCCTATTGGGAGCTAGAAACTTTAGCTTCATGTTAACAATGGAGCTTGATGACCATGAATATCTATAGACCGTGCTTCCTACACATCCAGCAGACCCGACCACCCTCCACTGGTGGAGACGTTGGAGGGAGTAAAATCCGTGATGCAACAGTCGCCATTGGTAATTAAACAGAGTTCGTTCAAAAGCAAAGGAATTTAATAGCTTTAGGACTGCTGCCCACGGATGATCAGGGTAGAGTCGTAAAATGTCAGTGGTCTCCCCTGGGTTGGACTGCTGAAAAAACCATGCAAGACGAAGATGCCCCCATTCTTGTGGATCAATGCGACGTAGCATGGGAAGAAAAGTCATAATATCGGCCGCAAAAGTCACATAGAGTTTGGGTTGATGAAAATTTATGGTCACTGGCAACAAGGGTGGTAATGGTAGCCTATTCACCTTGAAAAAGAACCGAAGATGAATAAACACAAAGTTTGCCCATATGGGAGGCGGGAAAAGGAATACTCTAATCATCGCAGCCAATCTGGCTGCAATAAGATAGAGCTTGATGTCCGGTAAACCTAATCCTCCTCTCTCATATGGAGCAAACAGGTACGCTGCACGAAGAGGATGACGCCTTTGCGGAGAAGTTCCCCACACGCAGTTCACAATCGCACTACGTAGTCTCTGCAGGTTTTCAAACGAAGGCAAGGTGAATAGGCATTTAGATGTTAATACTGGAAGGACATGCGTTTTTATGAACCTCACCTTGACAAACATTGAAGTTGGGAAACGAAGGTTTCTGTCAAGGCGGATAATGCACATCTCAATCACTTGTTGCCAGTGCATAGAGTCCATGGTCGGTAGAAAAGACAAAACGTACCCTAACACTGTAATACGGTCGCACCATGTTATCGGGAAAGATTTGAGATAGTCTAGAGTCCATTTCCCAATAGCAATACCTTTAGACTTGACGAGGTTGATGGAACTCCCCATATAAGTACTAAAGTGGTCGAAGGTCTCTTTATAGATGCTCAAGGAATACGGATCGGACGCAAATAGCACTACGTCGTCTGCATAAGCCAAAGTCCTGATGTTTATGGATGCAGCTGGCAGATCGTATCCTCGAACATCTTGGTGGCGATTTAAGTATTGCAATAATGGTTCAAATAAAAGATGTATAGCAGGGTGGAAAGAGGACACCCCTGCCTGACACCCTTACACAGATTGAAGGTAGCAGATATGGAACCATTAATCGCCATACATTATGAGGCCGAAACATACAATGCGGAAATGATCGTGGCAAAAGTCCGAAGACGAAGGTGTCGAAATACCTCAAAGAGAAACACATGGTTCACTTTGTCGAAAGCCTTTTGCTGGTCAAAGCTTAAAACGGCACGTGTTTGCTGACGAGCACACGCTTCTTCCATCACACACCGAATCGTAATTAGATTATCGGACATCCTGCGTGATGGAATGGAGCAAGATTATCCGGGGTCGATAAAATCTTCGACGAAAATTTTCAGTCTTTGTTGAAATACACCTGTGAAGACCTTGTAGTCAGTGTTGAGAAGGGTTATTGGCCTCTACTGGGTAACCAACTCTGGATTCGGCACTTTGGGGAGTAGGATGATTTTTCCCACGGTGAAGTCCGGTGTGATGGAAGACGGGTCTTCGATGATTGAATTAAACACTTGCACCAGAAAATGCCCAAGAAGATTCCATGTCGCGTTGTAGAACGAGTATGGTATGCCATCCATACCGGGGATGGACTGGTGACGGCCGTCCGCTGACAGGAACTTCTTGACTTCGTCTTCGGTGAAGGGACGAGAGATAGACAGGTCAGCTTCCTCAGAAAAAGTCTTAGCGCGTCAATCCACTGCTTCGTTTCGTCTGACGGAATGGTTGGGTTATAGAAAAAGGACGAGAAATGGGCGTGAAAAGCTGACAAGATGTCGTGGTCAGCATTCACTTCCCCGTTTTCCACCACCAATCGATGACATCGTTTTTGGTTGGCACGTCGTCTCTCCTCGGCGAACGCTGCTGATGATAAATTCCTGACGTCAGTAGCCCAGGAAAGTTTGGCTCTGAGCGCTGCGCCGGCTGCCTTCTGGATCATTAGAGCGTTGATCTCGCTCTTTACCTGACGAATCTCCATCTCGAATTGCTTCCTCGGGGTGAATACCTGGAGGAGCCGGAGGATCTCTTGTAACATGAGGAGATGACGACGTCGACGACGAGCAGCATCCAACCCAATCTTCCGAAAGAACCGTTTGATCTTGGTTTTCAGTTCTAACCACGAAGCAAGCGTAGGAGGAACATTACGAAGGTGTTTTTCAACGAACTGAGCGAACGCTCTATTTTATTCCTCTTCGTCGAGCAGAGAAACATTCAGAAACCAATTGCGATGGACTGCAGAGCCTGTAGATGATGCTGGAAATAGAGGATTCCATGACCATATGATGGCACTGTGGTCGGAGAATGAACATGGAATTACCTCCATTTTACCCGGCGAGCCAGCAAATGCATTGTCGACGAGAAAAAGGTCTAATCTTGATGTAGTGGGCCCTTGATGGAAAGTGGACCCAAGCTGATTACTCTGTGGATAGTGTGTCCATAGGTCGAACAATGCATTTTGCTGACACAAGACGATACACATGACCAGATGAGAAGATATTGTTGTCGTCTGGATGGCAGTTTAAATCTCCAGCAATCACTACAGGCAACGATGAACACAAAAAGTTATTTAAGTCACTGAAAAACGTTCGTTTTTCTGATGTTCTACACGGTGCATATACATTACACAGTGGCTACGTATAGTGCAACCTTGTACGCCTTCCGTTCAATGCAAAGGAAGTGGCAAGCTGTACCGCCATCTGCCGACAGAATCAAAATAGTATTGTATGGATTCCGACATTAGATGTCGTGTTTTGGCTAGCTGTTGTTATAGCAACCACACAATTGGCATGTCACGGTCGTGTGGATCTCAGATTTTCTTTTTTTATGCTTTCTGGATGATTAGCCATTGTCGAAAGGAACCATGCCCTAAAGGTAAGCCAGCATTTTTTGAGCGTTCTAGTGTTGGGTTAGGTTAACTGAGGTTAACTTAGGTTTAACCATAAAATGAGGTCCCGTAACTTTCTGGCAGCCATTTCTGTGACCACTAAAATATACGGATCATTAGCCTTCTGTAACCGGCTGAGGGGAAACCAACTGCCCCCTGTAAACAAATAGGTTGGGTACGTATATAAATCGACGTCGCCGTGAGCGAAGCGATGGCGTCCGCGTACTAGTATTGTAGAAGGAGAAACCAACTGCCCCTGTAACCGGCCGAGGATAAACCAACTGCCTCCTGTAACCAAATATGTTGGGGGTGTGTTTATAATTCGGGGTCGCCGTGAGCGAAGCGTTAGCGTCCACGTACTAGTATTGTAGAAGTGGCGGCTAGTATTGCGTCGTGGTCAGATAGTTCAATTTAACCAGATAAGGAAGATGGTAAAGTTTTTCCCAATTAACAATATTCATTCTATCCCATATTAGCTGCTTGAAGCTAAGATAAAATTGTTTGAAACATTGCATTTTTCCACTAAGCGATGGAAAATTGACACCAGATGGGCAGATATCTGGGCTCGGCATAGACCAGGCGGACGGTGGTTTGCCCTACCTTGACGTAATCCGCAGACACAACACGGTCTGCGATGTTTCACTGCCGGCAGAGCATACTCCATTCGTTTTGAGAAAGTCTCTGCATGACAGAAACAGCAGGATCGCCAGACAGCAACACGGGCGGTATGCCCATCTTAAAATACAGTTCTTTCATAAACATGCCGACGGCTATTGGTCCGTCGGCAACCATCAATACCATGTTCTCCATGGCTTAGAGAATGAAAGTTCGGAGGAGGGGTGAAACCTCCCTAGGGGGTTACCAGGGGGAGGGCCACTTAAAGTCACAAAATCACTTACGCACTCGTTGCTTGCGGCATGAATACTTTTTAAGTCCAAGAATTTAAGTCACTTACTCACAAACACTAACACACTATTCTCTACAACGTCTGGCCATGGGGTCCATTCATCTCGGGAAACCCTCAGTCTGCCCTGATTGCCGCTTTGGCTGCTCCTTTTATTTGGCTTTTTAATTAGCTTGTTTTGAATATTAAAGCAAGCAGCCAATGAACATCGTCCACTCTGCCTCTTGAACCTTCGGGACTGATTAAAAAATTGCCTAGAAGGGGGGAAGGTATTTCTCCGTTTCTCCTCCCAACCTTCTACTAACCCCGCTCGTTGTTGCTGTACTTGGGTGTTTGACTTTGTCTGATCGCTTCTCTTGGCTCGACTCCGTCTCACCTTTGAGAAACGATCTGACCATAATCCAGCAATCCACCGTGCCTGAGAACCCCCAGTCGAATGGTGTTGATGAGAGAGCAATCCGCTCTATTTTTGATGGAATGCGTGTCCTACTTGCCTCATCTAATGCTCCACATCGTTGTTGGGACCTTGCTGCTGCTATGGCAGCGTACAATTTGAACTCCCTGCTCCAAACAGGGCAAACTATATCCCCAGAGGAGCTGTGGTTCGGAAAAAAACCCACTTTAAGCATCGTGAACCTGTTGGGTACCTGAAAATCACTGTATGGTTTAAAGCAGAGTGGAAGGTGCTGGTATATGAAATTATGTCAGCTTCTTCTCCGCTTAGAGTTTACCCCGTCCCAACCATATAGTTTTTTCATTTATAACAACAACGGCTGTATGATACTACTTGCTGTATACGTAAATGACATCGTGGCTGCTACGAGTGATGTTTCCGTTTTGATGCCAGTAATTACTAGTGTACGACAGGAAGTCGTTCTAGTGGATCTCGGACCCGTACGTCACCTTTTAGGTCTGCGTGTCAGCCGGGAAGGCAATGTCATCAAATTATCCTAGGCTCACTACATCTAGCAAGTCCTGCAAGACTATCAATTGCAAGACATTAAACTAGAACCGTTCCCCTCAGTCCGCACATGAACCTGGACGAAGTGGCGGACTCACGGCCAGCTGATCCCACGACTTATCAGCTTCTTCTCGGTACACTTATGTATGTTATGATCTGCACGCGCCCGGATATAGCTTTCGCTATCACGCGATTGTCGTCATATGCCAGGTCCCCAACTCATTTACATATGACGGCGCTAAAGGGAATCGCTCACCTTTGTTCAGTCAACAGGTTCGTTGTGTGCATTTGCTGATGCAAGTTGGTGTGTTACCCCACAGAGAAAGGGTTACTCGGGTATCCTCATAAAATTGGGAGAAAATGCCATCTCCTGTGCTCTAAGAAGCAGTGTCACGTGGCCTTAAGCAGCTGTGAAGCAGAAATCATAGCTGTATCCGAGTGCGTAAAATCATTTCGGTGGTTATGGGATTTAATCACCCAAATAGGACAGGGGGAATATATCTCTTTCCCCACAACTTCACACGCTTTCCGATTCAACTACTGCCATCGCATGTCTGAGTGCATTGGAATCTAAGAGTAGAACGAGGCACATTCTGAGATTGTATAATTATATATCGCGTGAAATCAACCTCCAGAATGTGATCCACGCCTTCTGCCCATCCTCAGACATGCCCGCGACGTGTTGACGAAAACTTTACCTTTCCCCGTTTTGTATATAATTTGGGATCAATTGTCGTTAACTAAGCGGCATGATAAACACTAGACTTATTTAAAATTTGCGAAATTTGAGTGGGGGCCTTATCTATGAAGTACTGTAACTTCGATTGTATTTTACTTAGAAGGATGTGATTGGTGACATATGAAAGCTCTTTAACTATGGATTGTATACGAAATTTTAAAAATTATATTACGCATGCGCAAATATTTGAATTTAATAAAAATATTTTATTTATGCAAATATCTCAAAAGGTGGATATTTTTTTTCGTTAAAAAATTATTCGTATCATAAAAACAATACAAAAAATTCAAAACTGTGTTTTGCTCCGTTTTGAAGATATTAATTTTTAAAGCTCGATTTCCAAGCTACAATACATCCGTTTGCATGTTACAGTTCTTCAGATGGACAAGGCATCCTAAGAAATATAAATTTTGTGGTAATATCCGATTGTCCTAAACATTCTACAGATGTTTTTTATTCCTTTCAATGTGAACTCATTATGTTTTTAAAAGAAAATTCAATAAATGTAGAGAAGATACGAGAGTTGATCGAAAAGTAATGCCTCCATGGCTGTTACTTTTATAATTTTGAACCGATTTTCAAAATTCTTTTTGCATCTGATACTTACATTTGTCCTCTATGTAATGCACTATTCACTTTTCGACATTATCCCCATACCTTTCCACGCACTGTACCAACGTGTGACGACTCGGGTGAACCCGTCGGAGAGGAAGTCCGGCGTTGTTGTTGACACAAGGATTGAATGGCAGCTTTGGACCATCATCTGCAGCACGATAACGCTTGCCCGCAAAAAATCGCCTCAAACAAGAGGTGTTGAAGCGCCTACAGTTCAAAGATGAAAAACTGCAGTTCAAAGATGAAAGATCTTGCACCTTGCGACTTTCACCACTTTCCAAAGAAGAAAAAGGACCTTAAGGGACATTCAATCCCTGATGACGATATAAAAGTTCATTCAATCCCTGCGTGACGATGCCGTTGCACGTTGTGAAAGACTCTGCTCAATATGGCTGTTGAGATTTGCTGTACTTCAGCTCAGGCAAAATGTGCGCATTGTTAGATACACTTTAGCTTTCACGGCACCCCAAAGGAAGAAATCGTTAGGTATGTGGCCTGGCGACCATGCAGGTCATTTGCCACGCGAGAAGATTCGTTCAACAAAGACGTTCCTGCAGAAAGCACAGAGTTGTGCATAACCTTTTGCTAGGGGTCTGGAAAATAAACAAAACTAAGTGGAATGTTCTGCGGTTGATAATCAAAAAGTACGTTCATTACTTTTATCACATCAATATTTAGTGTGGCCACCACCTGCTTCTCGAACAGCACGCATCCGTTTCGGCTTTAATTTCTTGTGCAACGTTGACACAGCTGCGACGTCTTTTGCCACTGTTATTAGCAATGATGTTTTTGCTTTCCTGTGATAATTTCTCGGGCCTACCCTCAGCAAATTCGGCATGGCAGTTATCATAACCTTTCTTCCAATTGTCCGTCACCCATCTATCCGATCGGTTTAACTTGTTCGCAACCCATTTGCGATTAATAAAAGACGCACCTGCTTCCATTGCCTCTCGATATGCATTTGCACGAACTCTATCCATGAAATGCTGCTCTTCACTGTCATTTATTAAACCAGCCATATTCGTTTGATACCAATAGACGCACAATGAACTACTCTCTGCCGAAGCGTCATAAGAGTGTGCTACAACGCTGCGGTTTAAGTCGCAGCCCCCTAGCAAAAGGTTATGCACAACCCCGTATATTGATGTGTGTGCTGTACACGTTTCCATACACTACTGTACACTAACTTTTGAATCACCCTGTATAATGAAGCCTGTATCAACTTCAGCTGCCTCTGCAATTCATCTCGTCCTTCAGGGTAACTCAGAAGTGACTGACACCGAAGAAGTGTAAAGTAAATATATTTTATTTATTACTAACAATTCGATATCATAATTCAAATTTATATTTTCTTACTAAATTATCTTCTTATTTAAACAGCTGCTCAATACTTTTCTGTCTCCTGAGAAAAAAATCTGAAGTTCTAAGAAACATTTTTCCTATTCATATAATTATTAATGTAATGCTACTATTGATTTTATTTTTTCGTGTAATTATAATTAATAATACTATTTATATAAATAATAAAACGAAAATAAATGAATGGTCCCAAGGTTACATGCTTTCTCTTCCCCGTACGAGGAGTCAAGTCCCTACTACCTCACTCCCGCTGCTTGGAGCTCAAGCTTTAGAAATTAATATCTTCAAAATGGAGCAAAACACAGTTTTGAATTTTTTGTATTGTCTTTATGAAAATATGTGGAAGATATTATTAATTTTTTAACGAAAAAAAATACCCACTTTTTGAGATATTTGCATAAATAAAATATTTTTATTAAATTCAAATATTTGCGCATGCGTAATATAATTTTAAAAATTTCATATAGAATCTACAGTTAATAAGCTTTCATATGTCACCAATCACATCTTTCTAAGTAAAATACAACCGAAGTTACAGTACTTCATAGATAAGGCCCCCACTCAAATTTCGCAAATTTTAAATGTCCGTAACTTCCATAAAAATGCAAAAAAATAATAATATTTGGCATTCATTACCAACTCCCTAGGGCAATTGTGTATACCAAACTTCATTAAAACCCGAGAGGTCAGTGCTGCCTGAACTGACGTGGAATTACCTATGTATATGTATGGCCATTCTTTTCGTTTTAACTGCAAAAATTTGTTATTTGAAGTTGTTAGGCGGGATGAGAGGGATTATTAACGCCGAATATTTTTTTTTGATGCATTCATCAACGTCACGTTTTCTTTTGCTCTTAACCAGAGGAAAGGTTACGGTATACATTTTTCTATTTTTTACTAATAAATAAGTCATAGTACTTAACTAGTTTTGATAAGGATATGTATTTTTTTACACTACTGAGCTCAAATTCATATTCATTAGTTAAGTGTGCGCACACTATTCATATTTCGTACTATTCATATTTTCACTGTTTACATTTCACACTATCCCTATTTCACGCTGTCCAATTATTTGCTTGCTTAACATATTTTTTGTTATATATATGTTTCTTAAGGTTTTTTTTTGGTCCAGCCAATAAGGTTATTTCCCAACACCTCTATGCTCAAGGACACGTTTATTTATGCTACACTCGAGTAAAATTACAGGGGGATTGTTCGGGTGTAACGTAACTATCAGTGGGGTAAAGTGTGGGATTTGAAAAATGTAGCAAAGTAAGCTAAATGAAAATAATTTTATTGATATTCTTAAAATTTCAAAATATTTCAAATTAAAATGCATAAATATTCATTAGACGCTTTTTCGCGAACTAAAGGATTACAATAACTGCCTAAATTTAAAAGGATAATATTAAACTTTTAACAGAATTTCCAGTTTAAAATAATGGCAGTGAATAAATTGAAATTTACAACAATTGAAATCCGACTCAAACCCTGGCGTAAAAACTCGCCAGTTAGAAAATTAAAGCTAATTGAAAAAATAAAGTTAATTGTAATTAGCATACAAATCATGGACATATTATTCCAGCTTGTCGTAGATTCCAATCGGAATGATATTCCATATTTAATAAAAGACAATAACGAATTTAAACATTCATGGAAACGGCTGCTCAGCAACCGTACTGGTCCATCAAATAACGTCTTCAACTTTTAACATTAAATTCAATCAAAGCAAGATACTTCCGTCTATTAATTGCTTTACAAAATATATTACAGTATTTGCTATAACATCGATTACTTTCTATTTCAAATGCATAGCTTGTTGCACACGAACCTTGCGCACAATTATCATCTACTTCACGTTCTCCACTATACAACAGTGACTCCGTCGTTTGACCCTTTTGTCGGGAGGATTACTGGAACCCGAATAGTGAACTGGTCATCTGGGACGAGCGATGCAGTGGGAATTTCTATCCGGGTTGACAAAATAAATGCAAGAATTATTACGCTGCAATACACATACCATACAACAGATAATTAGGCAATATGTAAAACTACTCAAATAGGAAAATTCTAATTTTGCGTTAAAAGTGAACAACTCACTGTAAGGAAATAAATTAAGAGCTTCGCAATGCGCTACACAATTTTCACAGGTGATATGCGCGCTTACGCTGCTACCTCTTTGCCTCAGGAATTTTGCTTAATGCTTCTCCATTTCTGCCGATGCCTTCTCCAACTTTGTTCGTCTCTCCTCGGAAAATGCACTCGTCCTCGGCCCTGTGTTGCCTCTCTATATTCGAGACCTTTGCACCCTTTAACAACGCCGCAGCTGCTCCTTCTTGCTTCTCATGGAGGTTCACAACTTCCTTTTGAGACGGGGTGTTCCTTTGCCTATCGAGCAACGTAACGGCAGTGTAGCCCGTTCACGGCTTTTCTCTTAGGATATAAAGAAAATTCTCTTACCTGCTGCTCGAATGCCCGCCTAGAAGCACCCCTTGTCTCCGAGTTCCCGGGAAGCGCATCTCTACTCCGACTTTCACGATTTTTGTCTTACCCACCGAAAACCTAACTTGTTCTCCCTTTCTCTCTCTCTCCTCTCCTTTCCCTGTCTCTCCTTCACCTTCTCTCTCTTTCCTATTCGTCCTTCCTCGTCTCTACTCTAATCACAGTCATCTCGCCAACCTCTCCACATGTTTTCCTTCTTTCTTTCCTATTACTTAGCGCTCCATCATTTGGACTTCGCTTCTCTTCCGTCGTCTGCTTTCGCTCTCTCTCTTTTCTGTGCCTGCCTCCTTTCACACGAATTGGGATTTGGGAGGCTTTTAAGCTGACTCCTCCCAAATCTTGTGACATCGGGAAATCTTTCTTTTTTTAACATATTAATGATCATTCTTCTCATGGTGAATATAGAGTGGATGTCTGCTACAGGGATTAATAATATTTTATGGTTTATTTCTTTACATATATATATATATTCAATTTAGTTATCAACAGATGTCTAGGTTTCTTGTTGATATATAGATTGATTGTTGCAATTTATATTTTTATTATTGTTGTCGCAAAATTTACTTTTTTATGGTCTGCGTGTGGTTAGTTTGTTAATGTGGCGAATGCCTTCTTTCCCTCGCGGTTAATTTCCTCGACCGCAGGAAGTTATGCTGTTTAATTGTTGGCAAATTATAATTTTTTATTTTTTTTGCTTACAGTTATTCTTTTCATTCATCTCTTGCTGTTCTTCCAACCTACACGCCTCCTGTGCAGCATGGTGCCTGATCAACCTCCCCGCCAGTGGAATATACATATATATATTTTGCTATGTTTTAACCTTCTGCTAGCTCATCTTTATTTCTCCATGGCATGCTTATTTTCTCGCCTAGTTCACGTTGACATCTTCTTCAACCAATTTCTAGCTCGATATTGCTATGGAAGGTTTATTGATTAATGAATGTAATACAGCAAGATGTTCCATTTTACAAATCACAGTCTGAAAAAGTTTTTTTTTCTTCAGCAGGAGTGATGGACGAGATGGTTTTTTTTTGTCCCACTGAGCAAGTTAAACACGCCATTTTTTGCGCACAAGGTTCATTTTTTCCCCTTAATTTCTTATTTACATTCTCTTTACTTGATTGTTTTGTAAATTGATTGTTTTTTTCTTTACCTGCCATTGCTGTCACAATATGTGTATGTCTATTAATATTCAATTAATAAGATGTTATTTGAACCAAACAACGTTCCATTTTTTCTTTAATCCTCTGAACAGTCAGAACACATGATTTGTTTCTACTGCTCGATAGTCCAGTCCTTGTGCTCTTGAGCGAATTGGAATCGTTTCCGCTTGTTGGCTGCAGGCAGCAAAGGTGTGCAGACAGGTGTTCGGCTTCCCTATCCCAAGCAATGCAGTGTGCTGTGGACAGTGCATTCAGAGACCGTTTTGGAAGATCCATGATTAAGGTCAGCAGTGGTTTGATGCACAGTTGCCCTTCTGTTATCATTCACAGTTGCCCTTCTGTTATCATTCTTCCAGCTAACCGTCCAGTCTTTAAATACTTTAATGATGGTTGTTCTTGAGCACCCCACGAATGCTGCTGTTTGAAGGCTGTTAAATCGCGTCATTTACCCATAGTTGAAGAATGGAACATGTCTACTGTTGTCGACGGCACTCAGCTTCCCTTTTTATATCGGTCCGGCCCACTAGCAAAATTGTGGCGACGTCCTTGCGCGCATTTGCATAAACATGTCAGATGGTCATAATAATATGTTCACTCTGTGTATATTATATGCTAATTTCATTTGATCTCCATCAGCTGAAGTTCCTTTGACCCCCCCTCACTGGCGTTATTACAGCGCTAATATTATCCTCTTGTATAATACGTTTCCACAATTAAGTTGTTATTCAGACCAAGATTTTTTTTTGTATTATAGCAGAATAAATACGGTGTTTCAAAGGCAATTTTTCTTTAAAAGTTTCCATTTTTCTCTTTTCGTCAACCCAAATCGAACGTCTTGCTGGAACACGAGAACTAGGTTTCATTATAAAACCATATTCAGAGCTATTAGAACACCCTACTGTCACACAGGAAGGCATTCATGGTCAATACAATTTTTTAAAGGATGGAATATGAAAGCGACAGTTTGAGAGGAAAGACGAATGCTTCTCATCTCCACGACTTTGCTCGAAATAATGAAGAGAGATGTAACTGTGACATGGTGCGAAACGTGGAACTGGAGCGAGAGAACGTCAGCTGTGTAAAGGAGAACCCACGACCGAACCTGCTATTACTGGACTCAGCACCTCAGCATCTTCGAATGTGGCAACGCAGACTTCATAGCGAGCCGTACTAGCGACGGGAATATTCCGTAAATGCCAACAATAGTATGAACAAAAACCACGACAATCCTATCGCCATAAAAAGAAAGCTGTACGAATAAAGAGGACCACCACGTCTACTTGATCAAATAATCTCCGCCTTGACATGGTTAATGCCCACGACTCAGTAAGCTTGTCAACGTCAGAGGAAAGGGATTTTCAAATTAACCGCCAAAGAATCTTCTGGCGACGTGATATAATCTACTGGAAGGTAATTACAAACTCTATATTTAATGTTACATTATTCGAATGCTTAATTGAAGTCCACATAATAATTTCTGCATTGGACATCTTTCCTGATTGCAACTGTTATGATAATCATGTTAGTGGCTGTCTTGGAATCTTTACATATTCTCTCTCAAGTTACATAAATTGAGGTGCGAATGGATTTATTCCACAGCATCATGAATTAAACGTTCCTAGTTAACATCCTCGACTGTTTATAAGGCTGTCTCTTTTTCTTGATAAATTTCTGACTTGGACTTTGAACTATTACCTGCAAAAGAATATTAATTTTATATATTCTACGGTCATTGTTGTACCTTAAGGGACATCATATATATCTCATGTTAACGATAGATTAAGTGTTCTTCAAGTGCACGTAAGCTGCAATGAAGAGTGCTACAGCTTAGTGCGTTTTTCCAAGACGAGAATTATTAATCATTCTATTGTTTTATTCTGTTGGAATTTTTACGACATAAGTATGCATCGATTTCATCAGTGTGTAAACAGTGTTTCTCGTCATTCGTGAATCTCGAGTGAATTCATCTTTGTTTTGTGCTATATTCTTTACTCTACTACATTCTGCTATATTCTTAAGTCTACTACATTTTGAGCAAGAATTCATGTCCTCAGTGATGCCTTGAGAAATTCCGACGACTATCTTCTTGATGAACGGCCCTATTTAAGTTATTTGTTTGATAACGATTAGAGATATTTTACTCCAGCTTTCACTGTTTATGTTTATGATTCAATAAAAGTCATTTATTTATTTAGGTATTATTTGCACTCCATCTCTGATCATTTACCATGTGACAGAGCGGGACATTTTTGTATCAGGCATGGTTACTCCAAAAATTCGGGAGTAATCGTCAGTGGCCTCTGACGTCTTTAAGAAAATTGATTTTTACCGCCTAACTTACCCATCTCAGTTTATGGACTTTAATTTCCAGCTCATCATTTGAAATTAAATGTAGTGGAACGTTTCAAGTAGAGGTGTTGCATCACATATGTAAACCATGGCTGAAGGGTACAAAACCCAATAGCGGACCTTACAAACGTTATCAGACAACTGATCATCGCCCCAGCACAAAGGGTAATAGACAATTTACCCTTTTCTTGGTTTGCAGGAGAAATGAGAAGACCCTGAATTATTTATGAATAATTTCCTCGGCTTGACTCTAAGCAAAATATTAGAGGTGTTCCAGATTTATAAAAGGTTTCCTCAAGTGTTTGCCACTAGAGTAGCACAAGAGCTTCAAGCACAATCATTTTTTCTTATGGTGGGACTTGAAAACAGCATTCATAAGTGTGTTCTTTTCAGGTCAAACACAGTTGTCTAGGAGAACGGGTTCTTCAGAAGCTAAAATTGAAAAAGTATGATGTCCTAACATATGTCACCTGATTCAGACGATTGATCAACCGGCTCACGGATTCTTCAGAGGCAGAGAACGTGTTTTTTGTATAATACAAGGTCTACCTAATGAGTTAGCAGCCAAACTAAAGATGAATGATTGTGCCGCAGTTGAACAAGTAATCCAATTTATGGAGAAGTGATTTAAAGCTCCCGACATCGACACAGGAGCTGATGAGAGTGAATCCACGCATTAAGAAAACACCTACAGAATATAACAAAAGAAGAACCCCGCGGAACATTTGAAGACCACAAAAGGACTTTTAAATAAACTGGTAACATATGCAGGTGGTCTTAAGCAAGAGGTATCATGCACAGCATTCCATGTAGCTATCACCTGCAGGTAGTATACAGATGAGATTAACATACTCCCTTTGCAAACTTTGATATTATATTGGGTCTTCAATGGATCAACAAGGTGAATGCATTGTTTAATTGGAAGGAGTGAAGATGTAGCATTAAAATCAGAAATAGGAACCACTGGCTGCCGCAATGAGACAATGAATCTCCAAATCTATTAAAATTTGCACAAGCATTTAACCACATAATGTCGAGTAGAGACCATAAGGGTATGTTTCCACTACGAATTAAAGTAAGCTCAACGAATCAAACAGTAGTTGCTCATCCTTCCTGCCAATCTCTTGTTTCAGAGGAACCTAGCACCATATCGATTCAGAACAAGTCGCCACCCCGTTTGATTCAAACTCGACCCACTGGATAGAGACGAGGAGGAATAGATACAGTGAACCATAGTGGAACTCGTAGGAAAGAGTTACGAAAGTGAATGGCTCACCAGTCCTATTTGTAAGAAAAAAGATGGCTGATTGAGAATATGCATGGACTATCGCAAAGTAAACCATATGTCCAAGGACAATTTGTATCCCATACCTCGAGTCAAATCATTTATAGACAGATTGTGTGGAGCCAACTTTTTTAAAAAGCTCTATATTCTATAAGCCTACAACCAAATACATCTAGACGAGTGGTCGACTCACCTCTCGGCGTTGAAGGCCTGTTTCGGCTTGTTTGAGTATTTAGTTTCGCCTTTCAGGATGAAAGCTATGAACATGATGTTGGGGGACCTCCTCATATACTATTATAATAAAATCCTGGTGTATGCTAATTCCCTGAAAGAATTTAATAGGATCACAAGAAAAGTCTTACAAAGGCTCCAAAGTAATCGGTTTTAATTAAGAGGCAGCAAATGCCAACTTGGACTGGAGTCATTGCAATATTTGGGCTTCACAATCTCAAAGCAAGACCGAGCATGCAAACAACGGATCACTAATGCCATCCGGGAATGGGCAGTACCGAAGGGAGTTACACAGCCCAATTCTACAGAGCTTTCGTCCAACGATATTCAATGATAACCTCCCCTCTATTTCTGTTATTGTGCAAAGACGAAACGCTCATATGGTGACTTTGTCAACAAGAGGCTTTCCAAAAGCTCTAAGAGTCCATCATTAAACCACCTATATTACGAATCTTCAATTCATTGAAACCTTAACGTGTGTTATGTGATGCTTCGGCAGTATTCATAGAAGTGGTGGCCACCCAGCAATACGGCTCCAAGTTATTCCTTATTGCCTATGATTCACGTCAATTCAGACCACAAGAATCGGAGCTCTCTGTTTATAATAAGGAACTACTAGTGATCGCTCAGATTGCTAGAGCATGGAGGCAATACTTGCATCAGGCTAAGATGATAATCTACACGGACAACCAATCAGAGCTAAATTATTAACGCAGCCCAGACTGTCCCAGTTACAAGCAACTGTGGTACAACACATGATGGACTTTCATATAACGTTGATTCACATAATAGCAGCCGACAACTTTATAGCAATGCGTTATCACGAATGTCTCGAAATCCTTCTCAATCAGCAAACATGATCACATCCTCCGTGGGGTGTGTATGTCATGCGGTAAATTCTCAAGATTGAGAATGGTGATGTCCTCCAATCTCCATAACAGATAATGGCTGGGTAGAAATGATGATGTTCACTCTGAGTCGATCACATGCAGGATCAGAAGCGAGGCAGAAGAAAGTGTCAAGCAGGAAGAAAGGATGGAAGAAGAACAGTGACAGTTTGAGGGGAATGACGAGTGCTCATCACCTCCACGCCCTTCCTCAAAATAATGATGAGAAATATAACTATGACATAGCACTGAACGAGGAACTAGAGCGAGAGAACGTCAGCTGTGTGAAGGAGAACCCACGACCGAACCTGCTATTACTAGATTCAGCAGCTCAACATCATCGAATGTGGCAGCAGAGACTTCACAGCGAGCCGTACCAGTGACGGGAATCCTCCATAAGCGTCAATGGCCGTGTGAATAAAAACCATGATAATCCTATCCCCATAAAAGAAAGCTGTACGAATAAGGAGGACCACCACATCTTCATCTCAACTAATCCCCGCCTTGACATCGGGAGGAAAATACACACTTCCCAGTAAGCTCATCAGCATCGGATGAAAGGGATTTTCACATTCGCTGCCAAGGAATCTTCTGGCGACGTGATATAATCTAATGACAGGTAATTGCAGACTCTTTATTTAATGTTCTGTTATTCGAATGCTTAATTGAAGTCCACATAAGAGTGTCTGCATTGGACTTCTTTCCTGACTGGAACTGCGGCGATAATAATGCTAGTGGTTGTTTTGGAATCTTTCCATTTTCTCTGTCAAGCTACCTAGAGGGAAGAGCGGGTGGATTTATTTCACAGCCTTATGAATTAAACGTTCGTGGTTAACATCCTCGACTGTCTCTACGGCCGTCTCTTTTCCTTCCTAAATTACTGACTGGAACTTTGAACTATTCCCTGTACAAGAATATAATTTTATATATCCTGTGATCATTTTTATACCCCAATGACGTCTTATGAACCTTCTGTTAAAGATAGATTAAGTGCGTAATTTCTTCAAAGTGCCTTACATCGTGCCTGGCTTTTAGAGGCAGTTTTTTGCAGTTCTTTTATATAAGTTTAATATAATACATGCTCCCATCTTTACGTAAAGTGAACGTCAGTGTGTGTGTTTTCTCCAGTGGGAAAAGTGTCTGAAATATATGTGCTAGTATTTTAAGGAGAACTACTACGCATTTTCTTCAAGTGCACGTAAAGCTGCAATCAAGAGTGCTACTGATTAGTACGTTTTCACGAGACGGGTATTATTATTCATTCTGTAAGTGTGGTGGTAGTGTGTTATGATTCAGTGTTTATAATTTGAATGCTATCATCATATTCTGTGTGACATTTAACGACATAAGTGTGCATGGATTTCATCTTTGTGAAAAAGTTTTCCTATCACTTGTGAATCTCGAGTGAATTCTTCTTTGTGTTTTGTGCTATATGAAGAAATTTACTACATTGTGATTCGACAAGCAAGAGTGCATGTCCTCAGTGATGCCGTGAGAAACACTAACGAGTATCTTCTTGATGAACAGCCATAATTATGTTATTTTGTTTATTACCAATTAGAGTTATTTTAACCCAGTTTCCCACTGTGTGTGTTTAGGATTCAAGAAAAGTCATGTATTTATTTAAGTATTATTTGCATTCCATCTCTGATCATTTACCATGTGACAGAGTGGGGCATGTTGGTATCAGTAGTGGTTACTCAAAAATTCAGGAGTATTCGACAGTAGCCTCTGACGTCATTAAGAAAATTGATTTTTCCCGCCCAACCCACCCATCATAGTTTATGGACCTTAATATCAGACTCATCATTTGGAATTAAAATAAGCGGGACATTTCAAGTGGGGGTGTTGTGTCTTATGAGTACACCATAGCTGAAGGGGTACAAAACCCGATAGGAGCTTAAAAACGTTATCAGTCAACTGATGATCACCCCAGCACAAAGGATAGTAGACAATTTACCCTTTCCCTCATTTGCAGGATAAAACGACGATGACCCTGAATTATTTATGAATAATTTTGTCACCTTGGCTGTAAGCAAAAACATTACAGAAGGGGGTTGTTCATGATTTATACAAGGTTTCCTCCAGGGTGCATCAATAGAGTGTAAAAGGAGCTTCACGCACAATCGTTTTGTCATATGACGAGACTTGAAAGCAGCATTCCTACATGAATTCTCCCGAGGACAAACAGGAGTCTAGGAGAACTGATCTTCAGAAGCTAAAATTGAAAAACAATTATGTCCTAACATGTGTTACCCGATTTAGACAATTGATAAACGGTCTCACGGATTCCTTGGGCGCAGGAAAAACTGTTTTCTCTCATACAAGGTCTGCCTAAAGAGTTAGCAGCCAAACTAAAAGTGAATGTGCCACGGTTGAGCAAGGAATCCAATTTGTAGAGAAGTGGTTTAAAACTCATGACATTGATACAGGAAGAGATGAGACCAAACCCATGCAACTGGGCACCAGTAAGAAATATCTACAGAATATAACAAGCGGTACTTCAGTGATACGTCAGAGGAACAAATTGCAAGTTGTGCACTTCATTCCTACAGCACCACCTGTAGATAGAATTGAGAGATAGGTTACTCTCTGTAATTGACGTTACAGTCACTGCACTGGCGTGTTTGATATTAAACATTTAAACAATTATTATAAAAACTGGTGAAGAAGTGCATCAAACACACTCTTCTTCGGTGTTTGTGCTTGAGCACCAGGTTCGCGCATGAACACCATGTTTAATGGCCGAACTTGTCTGCAACTTCAGCATTAAAATCTTCTCTGTCATCTACTTGTTGTGATGGAACTCTGTTCACTGGCTGGCTCTTTTTCCTCAGGATCGAATATGGAAGGTTCCAAAAACAAGATTTTTTTGACATTTTCTGGTAAATGAGCCCTTATGAACAGCCGAAAGTTGATGCATTTACTGTGAAAAAACATTCAGTGATCAGGCTTTTGGAAACCGCGAAGTCACAGACCTGCACATCCAAAGGAATTTGTACATGCGCGATAGGAAGTAGACCCACGTTTTTTTTTCGTTGTTCGGCCTGATGGGTTACAAATTACATGTAATGGGAAATATAGTTGCTTTATTATGTACTTATAAGGATTATGTATGTTTTACCCCCTTTCCTTTAGAGTGGACTGTCCCTTTAATATTTACACAAAAGGCTGGACCTTAACTTCCGTAGTTTTCAATATAATTTCCACCTATATTAAGTCACTTATCGTATCATATAACCAATTTCTGAATTCAATCCTTCTAGAGTTCGGCTGCCTCAAACTCTATGGCAAATATTAAAACTACTAGCAGAGGCACCGGGCGTTGCCCAGGATAATTCCAGTTGTAGTTAAACAGAACAACCTCAAGAAGTTAAATAATAACTCAAAATTGGTTTTCAGTAATTCTACATTTCCTGCTGTAGACTTCCCCGTTGTTTAGATGTTTCCAATACCTGGATTACTTTCTGTCTTCTCCAACCAGTACTTATTCTTTTCTTTGGTGGCATTTATATAGATATGAATTACCATGTATTCTTCAAACGACTATTACAGTGTGCTTCTTGATTTGAAGAGTCGAGCTGATGTACGCTTTGTTATTGGTTATGTCTTATACTGTCTTATAAGATCTACTATATATACCCACCTTGGAAGGTGTGGTAAATAAACTGGTTCCTCAAGTGCTATCTTTTGTATCTAGTACAACCAATTTTTTTATAAGATATACTTCCTTCTTAATTATTACTTCTGTTTCAAGGTGTATTGTTTGATTTTTAATTTTCAGATAGTTACTGCACTTTTTCAATTGACAGCTGACAATACTGATCCAGCGAATTAGATGGCTGACGAGGCCAACGAGAGACAGGCCAGGGCACTCAAAAATCACATGATCATCGGGGTCCTGCCAACAATTCATCCTTCATTGTCTCCATCTTGGATTTTAATAATTAGTAATTTTTCGTTTGTTGTAACAATGAAGGATGTATTGTTGCCCAGACCCCGATGGTCATATGACTTTTGACTACCCTGGCCTGTCTCCCATTGGTCACGATGGCTGACAACTGACCTCACAAATTTTCTATAGTTTCTCGCAATGCAAGGTTTAATTTTCTTTTGTTCTCTGTGACCTTTGTGTTCCGTTTGCTCAGATGGTTGTTTGGTTTTAAATAATTTTGTCTCTCTCAATGTTAAACCTTTTTTAAGGGTGAGCAAGGTTAGTACAACACAGGCAACATTCTATACGAGATTTAAGTTAAATTCGGTTATTTTAAATTACTAATTATTTTTACTGTCTCAATGTTGATGAAGGCTTACAAAAGGCTTCTTAAATGATTTAGGATTATGTATGTATGGTTTTAAGGTTCTCTTCAGGTTTCAACTGCTTAGTTTAATCTAGTCTTCTATAAAAAGTATTTTGCTTTACTCTTTACACGATTCTCTATTCGGACACCTATTGTATCATTGAGTTTTAATTTGATTATTAATATTCTCTCTCTTGATGTTAAACTTTTTACTGATCAAAACATATAGCACAATGATGTCCTAATTAATTCATAACGTGATATAAGTTAAAATGGTTATTTATAAATTATAAATTTGCCTTCTCAAAAACGGCCAATACTTTCAAGTTTACTTAACTTGGTTAGATAAGTCTTTACAGTCAACATTGTTTAAGGGACTGCTGCTAACATATTCGATCTCAGCTGCGTTGATTAATTGGTATTTTTAATCATTAGATGATGAATTTGGTTGACTGCGGTCGATCAGAGTTTTTCATTCTTTTTCACCTTTTTTCAGGGGGCTTTAAGCCAAATTTAAAGTGTTTCAGTGTGTTAATTCGCATATGATGAGGCTGCTAAGGTCGCAAATGGTCGGTTGGTCTGCGCTAAACGACCATCTAAGCTTCACAATGTCAGCAAAAACATGTGTGGTTTTAGGGCATTCATTTCCGCGTATTTTGTAATTTTAACTCTGTCAAAGGCACTTAGACAGCTTTCTAAGATCCCCATTGTTTTCTGATCACGTTGATTTTAGTTTATTTCAGTAAACAGATTACACAGGCCGGTTCCTCCACATCATGCCTGTGATGTTTACCAGGTCGCTGTCCTCATGGTTTCCGGAATGGGATGAGGGCTGACTACTAAATGCTATCAAATAAGCTCTCATTGATATCATCGAATAAACCTTTTCACGGAAATTTTTGAATTTATCTGATTATACTCAATCAGAACAAGTTTATTTTTCATACATCGGTTATTCAGGCATTTTGACGTAACGTTTAAATGGTTTTCCGTGATACTTAAAGGAAAATAAGTAGTGCATAATGTGGCGGTACACACATGCAGCCTCGCGATGATGCTAACAGGGTAGAGGGTTGATGGCTGGTCGTTGTCACATAAGTACTCATAGACACTGTCAAATAACGCTTTTCACGGAAATTATTGCTGTATTCGTTTGATTATGCTCATTCAGAAATAATTTATATTCATACATTGGTTATATAGGCTTTTTAACATTAATTTTAAATTTTTTCTGGGATGCTAAGATGACTTAGGGCCCAATTGTCATGACCTCACGCATACTCGTTGGGGTGTCAGCGAGTCAGTGTGCTGAGGGTGAGACAGTATCACATAAACTCTCATAGGCCCTGTCAAATAAGACTTTTAACGGTAATTCTTGCTGAATTCGTTTGATTATACTCATTCAGAAATAGCTTATATTCATAAATTGATTATATACTAGTAGCTTCAAAAAGTTCCCGGAATTAATTTTTTATTTCTGCAAACAGAAATAATACAAATATTTAAACAACCTTTCCCTCAAAATACTGCCCTTCGGCAGTAACACACTTTTGCCAACGTCTACAGGGTGCATTATGAAAGTAATGCGCATTTTCTGGGAAAAATAGGTTTGTTGATACGCTTGGTTCAAATGGTTAAAATTCTTCAAAATAGTCTCCTCCTGCATCAATACACTTGCGGAGACGATTCTGCCACGCCTGGAAGGCACGCTGGTATTCCTCGACTGGAATGTTTTTCAGGAACCTTGTAACATAAGCTTGGATGTTCTCCACTGATTCCCAGTGCTTTCCCTTCAGCTCTCTCTTCATTCGAGGGAACAAAAAAAAGTCACATGGAGCCAACTCAGGGCTGTTAGGAGGCTTGGGCACAACGGGGGTCTTGCTCCGGGTCAGGAAGTTGGTGACGATGAAGGCCGTGTGGCTGGGGGCATTGTCGTGGTGGAGTTTGAAGACGTCTTTGATGTCAGTTTCTGTTGCATTCTTCCCAAGCCGCACCCAAAACTTGATCGCGTACCGCTGTTCCAGCGAACGCTCCATCGTGCTGTGACACTATCGAAAAACAGACTTCGTGCGAAGACACGTCCTACCGCTCCTTCTGCTCAGAGCAAACTGAGACCGGGCGCGTTTGGAAGAACAGACCCCCCACCACATTAAGCGACCAGTCCGATGCTGCGATGGGTAGTCGCGTCACAATAAATTTATGCGCGTTACTTTCATAATGCACCCTGTATTTAATGCTTGGAAACACTCTGCGAAGCCAGTTTGCGGTGACGGTGCGAAGGGCGGATATCGCAGCAGCTTTTGTCTCTACACTTTGGCGCTGTCTTCTCGCACGATGTTGCTCACAAGATTAGTTGATGTATCTATTGAAGTTGATGGACGGCCACTCCGATGGTCACCTTTGATATTCGAACATTTTTCCATAACTGACATTTTACGTAGCGGAATCAGAATGCGATGATTACTCTACACTACCAGTTCACAGACTGCCCGTGCACCGCAGCATTACGTTTAAATCACGTCAAAACACGTTCGAGCGGGGGAGCCTCTCTCGCTCACACATGCAACCTCAATTTCACTGCATAACACGTTTCCGGGAACTTTTTGAAGCTACTAGTAGACTTTTTAACATTATTTTATATGTTTCTAGGATACTAAGATGACTGAAGGCTCAATGGGGAAGTTGCATGGAATTTTTATTTACAAATTAAAGCACTCTTTCATACAGATTGTGTTATGCTGAATACAAAATCGTTAGAAATTTTATTTGAAATATTAAAGAAACCTATTAAAATTAGCGCTAAAAACGTGAAACTAAGCCTCCCACGAAATCGATATCTGTTGTCACTTTCCACCAAATGTAATGATTTTATGTGCATGTGAAGTTCGATCTGATGATTAAGCATTGTTGGGTGTAAGCTTTAACCATTGTTGGCGATAATTATGAGCAGGCGTAGCCCACGTTAAAGGACAGGCCCTGGCGCGGAAAAGTCACCTGACCATCTTAGCCCGCGCCAGGGCCTGTCTTTCACGTGGGCTACTATGAGCAGGCAAGTGACATCTTGATATTCACAGGCTCTGACGTACCGTTTTCTTGTGGTGTCATGTGACGCACTTGACACAAATTGACAACTTTATTACTTTTTAAAAAAATAACTATGAATATTTTTCACAAAAGAATTACTATTCCTTGATATTGATAACGAATACTATAGGAAACAATAATTTAAAATTTTCATGCAACTTCCCCATTGCCATGGCCTCACGCATAAACTCGCCGAGATGCTAGCAAGACAGTGCAATGAGGGACAGACAGTTACAGAGTTCTCATTAGTCAGCAGCAAATAGGCCTTTTCCCGAGGTAATTTATAGTGAATTTATTTGATTATACAGAAGTAGAATTGGTCTTACTTTTCAAGTTTTGTTGCGGATTTTAACGTAAATTTTTAAAACGTTTTCTCTGATACAATTCTATTGATGATGCGCTTGGGAAGGGGGGCCCATGAATGTTGTCATGTCCTGCAATGATGCATTGAAATGCAAGACTGTTTTTAAGATCTGGTTCTCACATGGTTCTCTACGACGGACACCTTGAGAACAGAACGCGATATTCATTCTATGTTGATGGGCTTCTCAGTTACTAATGGCAGATACGAGGGTATTTGGCAGATGTTTCTTTGTTCAAAAGAATTTAATCTTAAATTTTTGTTATGTCAAAATATTTTTTCTTTGAGATGTTTAAATTCAGTTATTACTGTACATTTTTGCTTCAAAAGTTTCGCACCTGCCACAAGTCGGCCAGTCTTTTTTAAATGGGTAAATTTCCAGCAATCTTTGGATGTTAATTTCTCAACAGCAGTTACTATAATCTTTTTTCTTACTTTACTTGAAAGAGCTTCTTTCAAACTTTTGCAGCTTAACGGTTTTAATTTTGTAGTCAGTTTCTTAATAAGTAAAAATCACTTCAAAATACCTACTTTTGACAGTTGGTTAACATTTTTTATAATTCCCGATTTGTGCAACTACAGTTGATAAGGCAGACAGTGGAAATTGTTTTTTCAAAAATACAATACTATAAGAGCACAATTCACGTTTTTGAACATTACACTAAAGTGATTTTGTGTTACACAGATAGTAATTTGCGTAATGTTAGCTCTTCTGCCAGATTCTGTAGAAAGGTTTTCAACTTTGTTAAATTCTTAAGTCTCCTAAATCGTAAATTAAAATTTTGATATTTGATCTCTAACAAATTTCTTTTAACGGCCGGTTAATGATAGAGATGTATGAGGATTTATGAGGAATGAAGGACTTAAGGTATCATGCTAGAAGTGTACTTTAAATAAAGATGTAATGTGTCTGTTATTTGTTATGCATGCTTGAATGGACTTATGTTTTAATAATTTTTTTACCCTTTCTTCTTTCCTTCATTTTGCGTTTGTTAAGAGAGTGCAACCTAAGTAATACCGGTAATTAAGTTCTCGGTTAGGTCTTTAATTACAGGGCATTGTCTTTCTGATTATGGTATTTATTAGAGTGGTCATAATATCAGAGGCGAGACGGAGTCGAGCCAAGAGAAGTGATCAGACAAAGTTAACTTTACAGGTAAAGCAACGGGGAGCGGGGTTAGCACAAGGTTGGGAGGAGGAACGGAAAAATACCTTCCCTCATCTCAGACAAGTTTTTCGACAGACCCGAAAGTTCGAGAGACAGGGTGCTCAATGCTCATTCGCTGTAAACAATAATATGCAAATCAGCTAATTAAAAAACGGAATAAAAAGAGCGAGCCTAGAGACAATCGGGGGAGAAGGACAATCGAGCGAGACGATAAGACAGTAGCGCGATGGAGGAAAACAAGCCGAAACGGGATGCTAAAATAGAGTAGCTGAGAGTACCATCGTCTGTGCATGTGAGTGAGTGATATGGACTTAGAAATTTCTCACGCAGCAACCAACCAACCAACGCGTGCGTGAGTGATTCTTGTGACTTTAAGTGACCCTCCCCCGGCCCCCCCCCGGGGAGGGGTGGGGGGCCCCCCCAACTCTTTGTGACTTTATTTAGAAAAAATGGTGTGACTTTATTATTTGGAAAACATGGTGAATATGATTGCCGACAGGCCCTTTTCCGTCGGCAAATTCATGAAGGAGTTGTACTCTATAACGAGTATTCCTCCTGTACTTCCGTCTGGCAACCCAGCTGTTTTGGTTCTACAGAGGCTTACTCCGACTGAGTCGAGGATGCTCTGTAGGCAACGTAATGTGGCAGGCCGTATAGTGTCTGCTGATACCATAAAGGTTGGGCAGACCACCGTTCACCTGAGCTATGCAGAACCCGGATATTTACCAGTTATCATCCGGGGTGCATCGCCGCTGATGACTGAGAAGTATCTCAAGTGTGAGGTTCATAGGATTTCGTACCCTCAGCGCCCCGATTCTCCTCTTCAGAAGACGAGCGACATCGTAGTCTACATGGACTTAAATAAGAGACATTCCAACCGAGTTTGTAATGCATGGAGATCATGTCTCCATGTCATACAAGGCTCAAAGGCAGTGCTGCTGGTACTGAAAAAACATCTCATGTCAGGAAAGAGTGTCCTTAAGAAGTGTGACTACTGCAACAAAATAGTCAACAAATTCCATCAGTGCCCGGAGAGGACGTTTGCATCACCAGCAGCTCCGTCATCACCTAAAGGAATGTCTTCCCAGAAATCTCCTAAGATGACATCGCCGGCTAAGTCACCAAAGTCGCACAGAGCTATGACGCCTTCTCCTCTACCTCGAAGGCAGCGTACGACGCCATCTCCGCCGCCTATGGAAACAAGGAAGGAAATGCCACCGCCTCCAGCGCCACTATCCGTGAAACCAAGGGAGGAGATACCAAATGCTCCTCCCCCTTTGAAGATCCAAGATGGCGCCTCTTTCCCTGAGCCATCAAGTGACATCTCGATGGTTGAGGAGGTGAGCTCTGCAGAAGATGATGTAGACATTTAAGGATTATCCGAATCGGTCTTTCCGCAGGAAGATTTTCCAGCGCTTCCTCCGCCTGCGATGACATCGACTTCGCAGCCATTACGGATCGCCTGTGCCCCTACGTGAGCTTCAGTGTCATCATCAGCTGGAAATTTAAAGTCATCAGCATCAGTACAGTGGGAGGGGCTTGCGAATTATTTGTGTGACAGTGAGTGCTGGGTAATATCTTTAGACATTACATCTTCTAATATTCAAGTCTTAACGTGTATGCTCCGTGCACGAACGCAGAGAAACGAGACTTTTTCAGTGACCTTCAACTTTACTTGTGTTCATCATTTCCTGTAGTGATTGCTGGTGATTTCAACTGTCATTCAGACGCCGACAACATCTTTTCGTCTGGACATGTGCATCGCCTGTGCCAGCAAAATGCATTGTTTGATCTATGGTGATCTCAGTGGGTACACATTTCATCGAGGACCCACTTTGGCAACGCGATTAGATCTTCTTTTGGTCGACAATTTGTTTGCTGGTACAGTTGGAACAATGGAGGTTATTCCTTGTGCATTCTCAGATCATAATGCCATCTTGTGGTCTTGGGATCCTTCATTTATTTCTTCGACAATTGCTGCAGGTCAAGTCACCAATAAGAACTGGTTTTTAAATGTTTCTCTGCTCGACAATGATAATACCAGGGAATGTTTGTTCAGTTTGTGGAAAAATATCTCCACAATTTGCCTCCTACGCTTGAATCGTGGTTGAACTTAAAAAGTAAAATCAAAAATTTTTTCGGAAGATTGGATTGGATGCAGCCAGACGTCGGCATCGTTACCTCCTCATGCTACAAAAAATATTGCGACTCCTCCGTTGTTCCACCCCTAAGAAGGAGTTTCAGGCTGAAATTCAACAGGTGAAGAGTGAAATAAATGCTCTAATGATCTGGAAAGCTGCCGGCGCAGCACTCAGGTCCAAACTTACCTGGGCAGCTCACATCAGGCACATGTCATCAGCAGCCTTCGCTGAGGAGAGGCATCAGGCTAACAATAAACATTGTCATCGGTTAACCACCATGGGTGAAGAAGTGGAAGCTGCTGCCGACATCTTATCAGCCTTTCACTCTCACTTTTCAACATTTTTTACCCTTCCAATCATTCCGTCAGGCACCACGAAACATTGGAGAGAGGCATTAAGACCTTTTTCTGTGGAATGCGATTCGTTTGTAACGCGTCTCTTCACCGAAGATGAGGTCAAGAAATTTCTCTCGACAGACGGCCGTTATCAGTCCAGCCCAGGCTTAGACGGCATTCCATATTCCTTCTTCAATTCGTCGTCCGAGTACAGAGGTTCGATCCCGGCCGAGGACGACGAGAATTTTTCAGGGGGAAATCCTGAGATCACGCACTTTCGTCGGAAGGGAAGTAAAGCCGTTAGTCCCGTGTAGTCGTTTGCCAGCTGCACGTTAAAGAACCCTTGCGAGGCAAAATTTGCGGCCCCTAAAACGCCATCCTGAAATGACCATAACAGTTAAAAAGGACGTTAATACCAAACAAACCAATCAATCAATTCGTCGTGGAAACTTCTTGGGCCTTTCCTGGTGCGAGTCTCTAATTCAGTTATTCAAGACCAGTCTTCCATCACACCGGACTTTACAGTGGGGAAAATCATCCTACTCCCTAAACGCCCGGATCCAAAACTCGTGACCCACTGGAGACGAATTACATTACTCAATACGGACTACAAAATCTTCACTTGGGTGTTCCAACGACGGCTCAAACTCATCGCTGACAAGTTTTTCGATCCAGGTCAATCCTGCTCAATTCCAATGCGCAGAATGAAAGACAATTTTATAACTATTCGGTGTGTAATGGAAGATGCGCAAGTTCGTCAACAAACTCTTGCAGTGTTAAGTCTCGACCAGGAAAAAGCGTTTGACAAGGTGAATCACGAATTTTTATTCCAAGTGTTTCACCAGCTTCATCTTTGGACTTTTGCTGTGAATAATTTTGCACTGTATGCATCGGCCACATCATGTCTATCTTCGTCTACCTTTGAACTCTTGAAAGGTGTCAGGCAGGGGTTTCCTCTATCGCCTCTCCTGTAGTCTTCTATTTAAAGCAATTACTCCAGTTCTTGAACCGCCACCCGGAGGTTCGGGGATATGAGTTACCAGCTGCGTCTATTAACATCAGGACATTAGCATACGCCGACGATGTCGCGTTGTTTGCTTCGGACTCATATTACCTGAGCATTTACAAAGAAACCTTTGATCTCTTCAGCACTTCGACGGGGAGTACCATCAACCTTGTCAAGTCGAAGGGAATTGCGATTGGGAAGTGGACGGTCGACAAGCTCAAGTCATTCCCAATAACATGGTGTGGTCAGATCACAGTGCTTGGTTTTATATTTTCATTTTCACCGGATATGGACTTAATCCATTGGCAGCAAGTGGTAGATAAGTGTATTGCCCGCCTTGACAGGAATTTTTGCTTTTCCACGTCAATGCTTGTGAAGGTGCGGTTTGTGCAAACTCACATTCTATCATTGTTGACTGCTAAATGCCTATTCACTCTACCATCAGCAAAAATTTTTCACAAAGTTTGCAGTGCTATTGTCAATTATGTGTGGGGGAGTTCTGGGCACTGTCATCCAGTTCGGGCAGAGTTTCTCTTCACTTCCTTTAAAAGGGGAGGGGGGGTTAGGCCTGCCCGAGTTCCGGCGATACCTCATTGCAGCAAAGCTTGCTGCAATGATTCGTGTTTTTCTCACCTCGCCACCTTTGTGGGCGAACTTAGTGTTTATGTACCAAAGAGTGTTTTTTAAAGTGAATAGGATACCGTTACCTCACTTGCTGCCAATAACTACTAATGTGTGTCACCCGATTATTTACTATCTTCTTCAATGGGATCTAGTGACTTTTCTACCTGCTTTACGCCAGTTAGATTACCAAGATTGGGGTCATCTGCAACTGTCTTGGTTTTACCAGCAGTCTGACCACGGCGTGGCTACCGATATCTTTCGTCTCTGTCCAGATTATCCGTGGTTAGCCATTTTACAGGCAATGAAAACTGTTGCTTTGATGGAACTGTGTTCTCCTGTCAATGGCGATTGCTGCAACACGGATTTTACTCCCTCCAACGTGTTCATCAATGAAGGGTTGTCACATCTGCTGGTTGTCTACATTGTGGCATCGTAGAGACGATTAAGCATATATTCTTTGAGTGCTCGTTTGCTCAATCCATCTGGAATCGTCTGTGCCTTCATTACAGTCTTCCTAGGATTTCTTACTCCTTTGTGCGGCTAGATCAGACAGAGCGAGGGGGATTATTTTCACACCGTCATCTACGTGGAAAAAAGGATCAGCACATTTATAGTCCTTCCTCCTCTTAGAATGGTATCGGCTAGGACCTTTAGGTTTCAAAAGGCGTTACGCAACATTCAAACGCCTTTGTGGGGTCATCGGAGGGGACCATAACTATAAATATGATCACCTTTTTGTTTTCCCACTAGATGACCTACAGGTGGAAAAACGAGCCTCGAAAATGAAGTGTTCATTAAAGTGTAGAAGCCTATAAATTGCTTCACGGAAAACACGTTAAGCATGTGCGCTTGAGCACCCTGCTATAACATCACTTTAAGGGCGTTTGCTTGAGCAATATCATCTGCTCCAGCTCCAGCAGCCAACAGGAGGAAGGGTTCCGAGTCCCCCGATGGAACAAGAAGCGACATGATGGACGGCCACAATTCAAGAGAGAATGCTCGACAGCCAGGATCGAACATTGGTCCAGGAATCAATGTAAGCAGCCTTCCTTAGTTAGAAATATTAATCGTTACCATTCTGAAACTCACCCTTCTGGAAGACCGTATTGGAAGATGCCGAGAGGGACGCACAACGCCCGGAGAATAATGAATCTCGTACGGACAGAGTTAAGCAGGATTGGGACCAAGCCCAGCAATTATGATTCCGACCTCGCGGAAAGGACCCCAGTACCTATAGGCGACGCCGGCCAAGGAGGCGGCGAAGGAATCGAGTGGCCAGTGATTCTTCTAAAGACTTTATGTGTATCGGAACGTTTCGACAGGCAAGTGCTAGCCATAATAGTGACTTACAAATTCTATGTGACTTTCCCCTAACTGAATCTATCAAGGCGAACGAGGGCCACAGTTCGCTTAACATCCAGGACGAGCAGCCCCCGGACTCAGAGCCAATTGCCAAAGGCAAGGAACAGTCCGCCCGCAAAGACGAGCTGCCTCTCGCCAGCGAATCAATCGACGAAGGCCATCGCTCCGCAGCCTGGACCAGCGAGCCGCCCTCCGCAGACAAGCAGAGCGACCGAGAACCTGTGTTGGTCGACGCCCTGCCTCTTCAAACCCAAGACGAAGAGGATTCCGAAACTAAGCGACCGTGTTTCGAGCCAAAGCATCCCATTACGTCGTAGGAGACAACATCCTCTAGGCCGGACCTGGAAGGGATAGGCTAGCCCGTCACCGTACCCATTGCAAGTCGCGACCGCGCTGATTACTCACGCCGCGTGTCGCGCTTGGCTTCATCTGTCTTCCTATCCTGTAAGTGGGTACTAGAGGATAAGTTAGAAGCTAAGTGTACAATTAGCAAAACAGTGTTTACTTTCTTAAATCTATTAAGCTCTACGACAAAACACTAGGAAGAGCGTGTTTGTTTGTGTATAGAATTAACTTACGAGATTTTGGCTCTTAATGGTGTCCTATTCTCGTTCATTTCAGTTACCACGTCCGAGTTCCCAAACCCGATAGGGTCGACGTGCTCCAAAATAGCTACGTCCAGATTCTACTATCACATAACATATCACGTTCACAGCTTCATAGCCACGCCCCAGCTGAGAACGACTACGAGTCTTCTACGACAGGATCATTGACCTCGAGCCAATTTATACCTGCGCCCAGGGAAGGGCCTGAAGCCGACTCATGTAAAGTCCGAAAGGACTCCTTAAAATTTGGAATTATTGAATCATTTACGAATGTATAATAATCATTTTAAATGGTTTCATTAAATAATTCGATCATATTACGTTTTTCCGCCTTTTCCTTCTCTGCCAACGATTTATGCTAGCCTCTGGGGAGATAGGTCTCTGCTTCTTAATAAAAGCCTATCTTAGCATATAAATAATCGTGACACATAAATTCGACACTCATAATTTCTTGGAGCTGCTTAATAAACATGGTCTAAAGGTCTTACAGTGAGCAAAAAAATTATTGGCACGATGTAAAACTACAACTTAAACCATTTATTACACAAAGTACAAGCGACAGTCAGCCTGCATAAATTAACATCCCGTACCTAAGAATGTGCATTTTAATAATAACTAATAACTTTTGTTTAATATAAACTACAATTAGAGAAAAAAATTGTATTGTGTTTTGGGTCATTATCTTGCTGGAACACAAAATTATTCGCAAGACCCAACTTTTCGGCAGAAGAGTGTAGATTTCCATGCAAAATGTCAGGTATTGTTCTGTTGTCGTGATGTTCTCGATAAATACAAGATTTCCAAACACCTTTACTTGTTATACACCCCCACACCATCACAGGCCCTCCTCCATGTTTGATGGTTGGTCTGATGCAACTAGGATTGAGCGCTTCATTTTTTTCTTCCATACATTTTTTGCCTCATCATGGCCAAGTAAGTTAAATTTGCTCTCGTCAGACCATATAATATGACCCTAAAAGAGTTTCGGACTATCTCGATATTTTTTTGGCCCATGTCATTCTCTTCTTCATGTTCCGTTTGTTTATCCATGCTTCTTGCGCGCAACTCTGCCATTGTAGCCAACTTCGTGCAATCGGTTTCGTATCGTTTGGGATGTAACTGTGATGTCCTCTTCATTTTGAAGCTCTCCGACTACTTTTGCTGCGTTGATAAACGCATCTTGTTTCACCTTCGTGACGATGACTTTATCCTGATAATGGGATGTTTTCCTTTTCCGACCTCTTTCTGGCAAATTTTTCACTTGCCCTGTATTTTTGTATTTATCAACAATGTTCTATACAGTGGATTTTGAAATTCCCACTGCTTCTCCAATTTTTCCCAATGATAAGCCATTTTCGTGATGTTTTATGACACATTCTCCGGATATCGGAAGACCACTCCCGTCTTCCAAGAAACAAGTTTAGATGATTTTTCTCTTTATTTAATAAATATAATGCAAATAGGCAGGCGATCTCATCATATTTAGGTGTTGTGAAGGTTAAAGTGTTGAGTGTGCCAACAATTTTTTTGCGCAAAAGCGGGTGGAGTTCTCCTTTTAATTTTTTTTTCTCTAATTGTAGTTTATATTAAACAAAAGTTATTAGTTATTATTAAAGTGCACATCCTAAGGTACGTGATGTTAATATAAGCAGGCTGGCTGTCGCATGTACTTTTTGTAATAAATGGTTTAAGTTGTAGTTTTACATCGTGCCAATAATTTTTTTGCTTATTGTATATGTTCATACTCAAGGCTTTCATACAATTTGCACGGAACTACCTGTAAATCTACAGCTATGATTTTCGAATCAATTGCGATTGCAGTGCCACTCTCTGAACCTTGGCTCGTGCTGTCGGAATGCAGGTCACTTAAAAGAGACCTAGGAAAATTTCAACAGAGTTGAAATCGCTAATTTGTTTGGGTCTCTGTTACGCAGCTCTAAGAGCAACACAAAGTGATCTCTCCGCACACAAAGAACCAGCTCGAGCCCCGGAAGAATACCCAATATCTAAGGCTTGATACCCCTCTGAATAAATTCACCCTATACATGTTTAAAAAATACTAATAAACGATTATTTTTGCGCTACAAGTGTTTTTTATTTTGAAGTTTACGTTACAATAAAGATGTGAAAACATGGACTTACAGTGCTTCAGCAAGAGGTGAAATTAGTGCACACAAACACATACACACCCAGTGTAACCTGTAGGGGAGGGGGGGAACTATGGGATTGCCGCTATGGGTACATTACATATCAGTCCTTAGGTCCATAGCATTACAAACCTGACACCTGTACAAACCATCGTTTCTGATTGGCAACTGACATCAAAATTTTCGATACTATAAGATTAAGTAAATAATTAAATAAAACTGCATAATACGTAATTAAATTTCGAAAATTTTTATTATTTATTTAACAAAATGAACAAATATTCGCTATATACTGAGCAGGGCGAAAAACATTCTTGAGATAGGGGGAAGTCGATGACGTCATACGAGCGAAAGGAGTTTCCAGTCATGTATCATTACCGAATAAGCCTCATTCATTCAACGGAAATCAATCTGAGATCAACTCGAAAAAAGTTCTCGAGAAAAATGTTTCAGCCTTGCAATCTTTATGATCCCTTTCTTGTCAACTAAATCGTTTCCCCAAAACGAAGTAACATGGAATTCTATGGAAGCGCGCGCAATATCAACGGCAACTATAAAGATCAACCAGACCCATTTTCAAGGCAACTCAAAAATTGTTGCTCACTCGAATAGAATCAATAGGATATAGAAGGGGGGGGGCACTGGTGATGATTCCATTGCTCTGAACTAAAATTATAAAAATTTATAAAAAATTATCACCTGTTACAACAAGTACTGTCGTGTTATTTTTTCTGGGAATTTTTTTCAGACTAATTTTACTGTAAACATCTTTTTTTAAAATCTCTCATAAAACCATGAAAATGTCAATCTACATAGTGCTGTTTATTTATGAGGTCGAAAAACCACCTGCTCTTTATTAATTTTAAGTTAAAAGAATACTCAGACAGGTAAAACTCTTACTGTTAGACAAATTATGAATAGAAATATGCAAACAGCTTATTAAGGAATTGGAATAAGATAGCTATGTATTATTTTTTTATGTTTTATATTTTTCAACTACAGGAAATTCGTTTCGCTTATCTTTTTTCCCCCCTTAAACGATGTAGGCATGTGTTTGTTTATGTGGTAAGGAAAAAGTATAGGAGTCTCACTGTGGTTGTATATATCAGTCAGTCTTTAAAAAATAAAGTCATTTTCCTTAGTCGCTTGATCAGTCATCGCGCGATGTGCAGAAGTGAACAATAACCAGAATTTATAATTAGATATATTTATGGGCACCAGTTCATCTCGATCGTAAGAGAAACTGACACAGGTGTGAGAAACATATACGGGTATAGAGCGAAATCATTACCACCAAGTAAATATATAAGAAAATGTTATAAACACATTTTTAATATATAAACTGACGAGTCTAATTGTTAATCAATCAATATTAGGGCATGTTAGCAAACCAATCGACAAATGATTTAATGATATATATGTGCCCCTTATTGTCACAATTGGAAAAGATATAAAATATAAACAAAAGTAAGAAATGAGAAACCAGATGAGAGGCCAAATTGCTTTTTAAATTGCTCATGTATAAATTGCTCACTTTTTAAATCTTGTAACTTTTACTTGAACATTTGAAACCGACACATATATTAATCAAATAATGAAAAATAAACTAAAATTCAAGTTTGTTGCAAATTTGAACCCGAATAACTCTAGTGCAATAAGGAACATTTCACAGTAATTATATCTTAATTTTTTATTTGGATTTTTCCAAATTAAAGATAGAAAATGATCGTAAAAGAAAAATCATGATGAGTTATTCTATGTTAGATAGCCAAAACGATTCTCCAGGGTGATGTCACGCCTAGCGGTGAATTGAGGCGAAGCTGAAAACGAAATGAGTTTTGAAAACTGATGTTAGATATATTATATTTAAAAAACTACTTAAGTTATAAAAATTTTACACGTCGAATTAGAGTTAGTTGATGGTCCTTTATCTTATAAAACATAAAATTGATGGGTGATTTTGGTGTCAGCTGCCCTTTAACAATCAAATGCAGGAAGGCAAAGGGTATATCTCACAGATTGATAGTGCAGGCCACGTCCTTTAGGCCCCACCAACCCCTGAGGCAGACTTATCCTAAGTAAATACTAAAGAACCTCTTACTCATAATACTCATAATACTAGGTAACCACAAAAGTTCTTGCCGTTTTTATGTTGCCATTAAAGGAAGTGATAGAAAATATGCCAATGAGTGTACCATGTGGTCCTAAATCTCTCAGGGAGGAGCAGGAAGGTTGGCCTGTATAAAAGCAGGGCTATTGGGCATTCACATCAACCACATCTCGTGCAGAAGTGAAAAAAAATGGAGGTATCAAAAGAGATGGCTAGGTGTTGTTTGCTTTATGAATTCAAGGTGGGCTTGTCAGCAGCAGCATCAAGTCGCCGAATGTGCCTCGCGTTTGGGGATGATGCTGTGAATGAACGGACCGCAATAGATTGGTTCCAGAAATTTAGATCGGGAAAATTTGCCATTTCTGATGAACCACGTAGTCTAGTGTGTCTGGTGGACTGGACGTCAAATGGTTCACTACGATCTGCTATCTACTGGCCAAACCATCACTGGGGACCTGTACTCCCAGCAGTTGGAACAAGTGCAACAGGCATTGCAGCAGAATGAGCAAGCATTAGTGAATCGCAAACGCGTAATCTTCCTTCATGAACATGTGGCGTGGGTTGCCAAGGGAAACCATAGAGAGGCTTGGCTGGGAAACTTTTTGTCATCCACCTTACTCAACAGATCTTGCAAGAACAAATTATCACCTTTTCAATTTTTGGGCGACCATCTTCGTGGAAAATCCTACACCAAAGATACAGATCTGCGAAATGCACTAACGGACTTCTTTGAGTCTAAGACCGGCAAGTTTGAGAGCCACGGGATTGATCAACTGGAGACAAACTGGCAGAAGGTGCTAGATGCCAATGGGTATTAATTTGGGGACTAGTGATTCGCTACTTTTTGTGTACATCATTTTGTTTTCCGGAATTAAAAACGACAAGAACTTTTGTGGTTACCTAGTAATTTCAAACAGACTATGTGTTTTATTCTTGCTGTATGCATCCCTATAACTACTCGAATGCTGTACAGACGGTAACAAGGACTGCATCTATTAGGTTGGTTTATTAGAAAGTTTGGCGTCGACTACTAAGGTCATTTTGCGCCTTTTACACAAGGTATATGTGTATGCAGTCCGGGACAAACACAAACATCCATGCCCATGGCGAGATTCGAACCCATGACCAGGCGGACTCGAGAACTAGAAAGCCTATGCCCTAGCCTACTTGGCCACCTGGCCGGCCTACATCTATTAAGATTTCTCCTAAGTAGAAAACATTACATTTTTGATTAGCTAATCGTAACGATGGATCAGCAACAAAATAACACAGTAGTTCAAAAACTGAGCAATGTAATTTTATAATAACATTCAAAAAGATTAAAATTGACAAAATCGTAAAGGACAAAGTCATTTGAATTTTTTTTAAGGTTTGTTCCGTTAAATACAACAGGCACTGCTTCGCCGTATTAACCAAGCAAGCTGAATGTGTACGCCTGAAGGTTGTCCAATAGTAGTAGGGGAAGCCCTTTGTGTACCACTTCCGGCCACGCCCACCCCCACTTCCGGTTGCATGAGGCCAGTTTATGTACCACTTCCGGCCACGCCCACCACGCCCTCGCCCCAGGCGGTGGTACACAAATCGGCCTCATGCCACCCATTCTTATCAGCAGAGATAAGATCAAAAGATAAGATAAGCCCCAGTGGACCGCCATTTTGGAGTGCCATGGCAACGGAGTGGCCATTTTGGATGAGTCTGATTTTCTTCATATTTTGAAACCACTTTTTTATGAATAATAATTATGCTTTATTCAATAAAGATAAAAAGATAAGAAAGATGAAAAGATAAGAAAAAGGAGAAAGAGAAAGAAGAAGAAACGGAAAAAAGAAAGAGAGAGAGAGAGAAGGAAAGAAAAAAGATGGAGAGAGAGAGAGAAAAAGAAGAGAGGAAAGCAGAAAGAGAAAGAAGGAGAAGTGGTTTTTTGGGAGGTACGCTGCCTCTCCCTCCCACCCTGTGCTTGGTGTCGGTGGTCCCAAACCGCCTGTACTCTCGCCAGAGCGCTCTTATGGTGACAGTGCAGAGGTTCCAGTCCACTAGTGCTGCGCGATTTGCAGAAAACATTCGATGTTCAAACACATCGATGTTTCCAAAAACATTCGATGTTAAATCGATTTTGGGATCGATATAAGATATGTTAAAAAAACTTCAAGTGCAGTGTTTATTTTATGAAATAATACTTCCTAGCTAATTTGTCTCAAATTTCGTTTATTTTAACTTGTATTTTTGTTTAAAAATTTACACATTTCATCAATTTAAAAGTCATTTTAAGTTAAGTTTTTGTTTAAAAACAAAACAAAATTTACATTTTTTCGGCTTATTGCATTCCTTTTTTTGGATATCAATGTTCCAGCCTTCGAAAAAAGCCTTTCGGAGGCAACTGAAGAAGCCGGAATACACAAAAATGATCTGGCGACACATTTTATTTCTTTGTCAGTTTGGTACTGTTTCCACCAGACAAGTGGATCTTCTTTTCGCTTGATCATGGCGGCTTCATTGTAGTGTCGTACTTGTAGGAAAGCATCGTTCTTTACATTTTTTTGATTGACTACTTCCCTGTCAAAATCACTCCAGAAATCGTCATTACACCTAATATCAGTAGGTGCAGTAGTCACGCGGTGGTCAATGTTTGTAGGTGATGAACGAGCAACATTGATCTCTCTACGGACCCAATCAGGCGTTTAACAACATCGATAATGCAGTAGCAGGAAAAACATCGATGCCAACATCGATGCCGACATCGCGCAGCACTACAGTCCACCCGCCGGCGGGCAGGCGGTCGTGGCAGCTGGGGCACTTCGAGACTGACCAGGGCGCTGGTTCCTGTGCAGAAAGTGGAGGGCAGAGCTTAGGTAGTCGTAACACTCCATTTATATGCCGAGCACCACCGCTACACACAGGGGTAGCCGTCGCTGTGAGCCTCGAAGGGGATTGATCTGCACCCCCCTTATGCCGTGGCCAAGGGCATAAGAGCTGTGGTGATTCGGTTAACTAGGGATGGTTGGGCACCTTCCCCTGACTAGTGCAGCCACTGAGTATAGATACTTAAATGGTCTCTTGGTCAGGGAGCCTATTCCGCGGCCATGCTTTATTCTGATTGGTGCCACCCAAAACAATTCGCCTTTGTTAATTGTCTATGGGTGAGAGAAACCTACACGTTTTCGATTCGAGTTGGCATTACTATGTGAAGGTTTGTTGTAAAGTCGTTTGGTCCTGGGGTCGAATTTGGTAAAGTGTTTCGGAAAAAACAACTTTATTTCTTCTTGGCTTGACTGCCTTTTATTGTCCGTGGCTGTGTGTAGTTCCCTCGATGGCCGCTGGGTGCATATGGCGCTGCGTTCACCGTTTCTTCGCAAACGCTATGTTTGTGCGTGTTTCCAGGCCATTTGCCGAATGTCTAGGCTCACACACCGTTCACCTTAGTGATGGTGGAGTATCCGACGGGTTTATAAAGTCGGAAAGAGGTGCATGTTAACGACAACAGCGCTCCCCAAAGGACGCTCTGTGTTTTACGAGTTCCCTCGGCGTCCGCAGCGTGTTGACGAGGGCGCGCCATGCGTCCTACGACGCGCTAAACCGTTAAAAATCGCCCAATAAAAGGTTTTTTCCATCTCTTTTCGCCCGTTGTCGCGCATCCAAAGCGGTCTACGTGTTGTTTTTAAACGTTCTCGTCGTGTGATTTTCTTTTTTGCGCTTTACACGACGGGCAACGTTTGCAAACGGTCGCCGACGCGAATATCGCTTCGTTACAGCGAGGTTGTCGGCCATTAGACGCTCACACGACGCGAATAAAGATTTCTGAGCGCGAATAGAGGGTCTGTGGGTGTCTGTATGCGCAAACGTCGTGCCACGACGTCTAAGAACGTTTCAAGGCTCCGAATAAATAAATTTTTTCGTCCCCATGACGCTTTAATCGACGAGTGCACGACTTCTGACTGCGTGCGTTGTGTTAACGAGGGCGTCGATCTCCGCGTGTATTAGTGAAAGTCTGGGTGGTTTATTCGAGTCGTAAGCTTTCTATCCCCTTACGGTTAATGGTTACGTTCGTATGATAGGGCGTCTTTGTGTCAGCCAATACTTTTTAATTTTCTAATCTAATTCGCCTGAAGGACTTTTTGCTGTTAGATGAATACTTGTCATCTCCCTGCATGTCAAGAGTTGTCTTCGCATTTGAAGGGTGCACATTTCTATACAACATGTCGAGTGGAAGTAACAGTAAGCAGTGTTCCTAATAATTTCATCCAGCCTTATTTATGTTTGATTTTATTTATGTTTGATTCTATTTCTTTCTTTCTCCTAGCATTCATCTGTGTTTTCGATTTTACGGGTTTCGAATGTGAAGAGGGCCGATTTATCCTTAAGTCATTAGGTTATGCTTTAGTCAACGAATCAATAAGAAACAGGCAACCGTGGATATTTCGTACACGCCGACGACGTGTTGCAGGGAGTTATGTTTTTCTTCCTCCACCCGATTTAATTCTTTCAAAAGAAGATATAGAAGTTTTGAAAACTGACAACTACACAGCTCAGTGCGGTATTCCATTTTTTAATGGGCAGCATGGTTACAGTGAGATTCCTGTGATTGTAAACGCTTTAAAAAGATGCTTTACCCGTTTTTATGCTTATGGGGCCCTCAGGTGTAGAGATTTAAGCAGTGTTTTAGGCATTACTGTCGACGATCTAGCTCCCCTTGTGGCCTCTTCATCACCAGCGTTTACTCGATTGTACGAATATTATTATCCAGGAAATCTTGAAACGGAGATTTACGATGTTTCACTCACAGCCAAAAAATTGGCATCATGTTTGGAACGATGTCTGTTAAACAATACTGCAATGTGAACATTTGTCAATATTTTACTTTTTAAGCTGTTAATGTTCTTAAAATACAAGATTATACTTTCAATCTGTAATGAAGTGTCTTTAATAAAATATGTTACTTTTCAATAAATGTGTAGTGTTTACTCTTTAAAATAACGGAGACAATTTAAGTTTCACATAATCAAATGGTATGTTTTATTTCATTTGTTTGATGATACAAACTGGTGTCGTTAATTTCATTAAAAACAATTTTTAGAAGCTCGTTATAACCGAAAAACAGTTTAGAATAATGAATAGGGTTAATACACAGCCGCAAAATGAATGTGTGAATACGCTTCCTCCTCCAATAAGTTTCTTGAATTCCATTGGTTCGACTAAAAAATAAAATTCGACTAAAAAATAAAAGACAGTTACAGTTGTAGTTTATTTTATTTTATTTTTTTTTCTGTAATCTTTAAAGTTAGGAAAGAGAATACAACCTCTGAGTTTGTCAGTAATAATGAGTTAACCCGTGTGTTTGATTCTTTGTTTCGTAGATTAGACAGCTTGACAGGACGGCGTGTTAAAGGTGTTTACTCTTGCTCTTCTGAGAGAAAGACTGAGAAAATACCTCTATGACATTGCTTTTCATGAATTGTGTGTGTGTGTGTGTGTGTGTGTGTGTGTAGTTAAGTTTTCATAAAATAAAGAACAGAGACGACGTTTTTTCAACTTCAAAAAGAAAGAAATTTATTTTCCTTTAAAATAGTTCACACAATTTGATATTACAGGTAAGTACGGGTATACAATTATTTTAAAACAACCCATGGTATATCTAATAACGAAAGCTGACTTTGACTATGGGTGCGCACGGGAGAAAAATAGTCAGGAGATGGTGGTAACAAGTCCTCTTTATATAAAGGGTTTTTGATCAAGTCGTCTAGAACTTTGAGTTGTTGTAAGACGTGTGCAAATTCTCTACGCCCATGAGGAGATTTCTTTTGTACTTCGGGGTTAGACATCAGTATGTCATCGACTAACGTTGTAATCCGTGAACCTGGAACAATTCGGCCGGAGAACATTACGGTTCCGCGTTGCGTCCATCGTATGAGGTCGGGTCGTCTTTGCAGATGCCGTAGAAGTCGCTCTCTCCCGATTTCAGGTGAAAGTTTTGGCATTGCACCCTGGATACATCTTTTCTTTTCCTCGTTTTCCGAGGTCGTGGAGGCAGTTGCTCCCTCCGACAACTGTTCACCTTCTTCAGGTAATGTTTCAACAGTCACGGGTAATGATGGTTCAAAAGAAGGTGTTGAGTTTCCCTGTTTAT
>JAHWFO010078853.1:632160-661562 GCA_023313115.1 Rhysida immarginata | reverse complement strand
TCTTTTCTTTTCCTCGTTTTCCGAGGTCGTGGAGGCAGTTGCTCCCTCCGACAACTGTTCACCTTCTTCAGGTAATGTTTCAACAGTCACGGGTAATGATGGTTCAAAAGAAGGTGTTGAGTTTCCCTGTTTATTCGATGAAGCCATTGTTTGTACAGACATCTGCGGTGTTGGTAGAGTTGGCGTTGGCTCAGTTGCTGCTGCTACGGATGATACACTGGTTACTTTTCTCTTTGTATTTAGGTATTTCTGTAGTGTGTCTAAATACGATTCCATTTTTTGATGTGTATTTAGATAGGGTGTATTTAACACGTATTGCATGTGTTTATCCAGTTCTCTTTCACGCCTTTTTGTCGGGTCTTCGTCATCTTTAGTGTTTTTAGGTTCCGTATGAAGAATGTTTTGATGGTTGTAAACTTGTATGTTCATAAGTCTAGTGTATTCATGGGCAGGGAGCAATATGTATTTTTGCATCGTATTAACTGATCAACTTGTTCAAGACGGGACCTGCGATAGTGCCGAGCAGTAAAGGTAATAAAAATCCGTTGCCTCTCTGAACGAGGAAAGACTTTTTAACACGCAGTGGAATGCTTTTATGCGTCAATCCTTTTATTTCCTTTAGGTGGAGTCTTATTTTAGGTGTCCACTTGATATTGTGGTGTAAAATATTGTAGCAAACTTCGCAGAGGGCTTTCACCTGATTTAAACTTGCGTGTTGTATCAAGATTTTACGCTTTTTCGGCGAGGCTTCGTGCAAAGATCCGAGAAAATGTTTGTGTTTTAACACCAAAGGGGTCATAGTAACATGTACGCACGCACGGCTTCCCCGGGTACAAATGAGGCGCGACCTCGTTTAAACTCTCGTTTTATCTGCATAAACTATGATGGGCCATTCAGGCGGAAGGATTTTACTACGCAGGCGTATGATGTCGGGACATGGTTGTGTTAAATCCAGCAGTAAATAACTGTGAGGGTCAACTGTTGCATCCTTATAAGCTTGTGTAAGTAGATTTCCATATCCTGTCTGTGCCGCAAGCGTACGGATTTGAGTCATGTCTCTCGGAGATTTCAATAAAAATATGTATTTTGCATTCAAACTTATAGTCCTTATACTCTTTGCCTGAGCAAACAGATTCTGTGTGATTAAAAGTACAGAAAAATTAAAGTGGTGGCTGTAACGCGTGAACACTTTTTCGATCAACTCAGAGTTTTTCACTTCATGCATAAGATCATCTAAAATTAAGAGTGCCTGTTCCGGAATGCGTTCATGTATCATTTTTTCGTCAGGTACCCCGGGATGAAACGAAATGTTGGGTAGGTTTAAGTCCTTTACAACACTAGGCACAACTGCACCAAAACAGTAAATGATCTGTGACGGAGGAGGGTCGATCAGCTCGTTTTGAAACTTGAGCAACCCAGCAATCAATGTACTCTTACCACTTCCTGAAGCACCGGCAACTAATCCTGAGAAGCACTGTCGAAATTTAATGTTAGTTATTAACTCCATGTCTATAGGTTTACAGAATTAGAATTGTTCACTCCGAGAGAACGCTTTTTGAGGTTGTGATCTACACGTTGAACATCAGTGAATGGCAAGTCTTATTTAAAAAACCCTACTTTTATTTTCATTGGAGAAAAAATTCTTACAGTTTATTTTTTATTATTATTATTATTTTTTTTTTTCCTCGCATCCAAAAAAAATAAAAATTTTTTCTCGGACACAAAAATAAATAAATAAATAAATAAATAAATTTACAAAAAAATTTCTTGCATACAAGAAAAAAAAATATTTTTTTTTTTTTTTTTTGAAAAATTTTTAAAGTTAAAATGAAATAACACACACACACACACACACACACACACACAATTCATTATATATTCCTTCATTTCTTTATTACAAAATACACAAAAGTTTTACAGAGTTGCATAACATACAGGAATAAAAATTATAAAGTAACATGACATAAATATAAAATTATACAGTTTTTAGAGGGTGACAACATTGATTCCACTTACAGGGGATCTTATTCTCGTATTCGTTGTTCAGTACATCATAAAGATATTCACATTTGACGAGTAGGTCATTCCAGAGTAAATCATCTGTATAAGTTTCACGTTCGATAGCATCCATGGAAAACCCACGAGCAGCAAGTTTCAGGTAATGTAAACAGTGATGACCACAGGTATCGTTGAGAGGACTCTGCACAGGGCAGTTGTTGAACGTCCATTTTTCAGCGTTTTTCAGCATAAACGTGTGAAATTGCTTTGATGGTACACAGCCGAACGAATCAAAGGTGTAAGCTTGCTTTCCAGAAGGTAAGTAGAAAGCAATCCAATGTGTACCGGGGTGTTTGGAGTCATCGGTGTTGGCGATCAGCAAGGACGGGTAAATGGGTTTGAGGGTTGCAAGCAGGTCAGATGGGTAAACACCTCTCGCCAAGAGTGCCGTGTAATGATCTGCTTCGAGGGCGCGCCACAATTCTTGAGTGTCCATGAGTACACGTATTTTTAATTCGTAAAGTCAAAACTTACAGCTCTGTCTTTATTGATTTCCAGGAGATTTTGAAACTGACAATAGGCAATGAGATTCACAGACGTAGGCAGGGGTTGAGAGAATTGTAATTCGACGCGGAGTGTCCCGTTTCGTATGACGTTATATCGGTCCGTGTAGTAATTACGGTCTCCAGACAGATCAAAGGCAAGAAACGTGTATCCACCAGCATAGTCAGCCAAAGTCAAGTCCACGTCTCGGTCATCTCTCCACAAACCTAAGGCTTTGAGTGTGTGAACGAATTCGCGTAGGTAATCACCACTATTAAAATCGGGCGTGAAAGGTTGTGCAGCAGGGATTGATTGCGTGTCTAATGCCAGTGAGAAATAGGATAAATTGAAATGTTGAAGGTTGAATGGGTTCAACTTATAGGCACCGTTTTGGGCTTCGCTCTCGACCAAAGCAAAAATCAAACGCGTTGGAATCTGACCTGTGATGAGATTTTGAATCGCATGATTCCTAGCACCGATGGGGATGTTTGATGAGCGCATTTCCACTCGGTTGACAGGGTAAAATGCATTGGTTGTTTGGAGTGTCTTGGCATGTGCTAACAGAGTTGCTGCATTAACTTTCACACGCTCAACGTTCAATGAGGCGCGCACTATATTTATTTGGTAATGCGGTTCCTCAACAGCCGACATGAGAACAAAGGGTGTTTTACTGCGGTATAATCTTAAACGTAAATCAACAGAGTTCAATAGTAACCGAGTTTGGTTGAAAACATCAAGATGCAAAGGTCCTTCTAGATGATAAACACCATTCAGAGCTGACGCCTTGCGTAACTTGAATCCACTGTTTTCGTCACCGATGGTCTCCATCTTACCACTCGTGTCTTTGGAAAAACCAGAAGTCGTGAGTTGGGTCAACTTAGCCATCTGTCCGTAATTCAAAAGTGTCTCAAAGTATGCACGGTAAGGATACAAGCTATTGCTGTGGCTTACAAGGGTGTTGCCGAGAGAACAGTCGACTTGAGAGAATAGAGCATGTAAGAACAGGTTCACGGGACCTGTAATATCACCGGCGGGTAATCCTTCTTCCCCGATTTTTGCGATTTTCACAGTTAAACTCAGTGTTGTCTGGCTTAAATCAACGAAATAATCAGCAAGCCCTGGTACGTAAAACTCTAATGGGCCATCTTGTGTAATGACAGAGGCTGGTTGGTAACTGACAACGTCACGTTTCTCTTGTTGGCCACTCGTATGAGGAATCGAAAAGAGATACAAATCAGAGCTGAGACATTCCTTACTCATTTTGTGTATCATGGTCGCCATTTTAAACAAAGACAGAGTCAAGAGGACGAATGTTTAAGTTTTTTTTCCTTCTAGGTTTTTTTTTTTTTTTCGAAAGCTTTTCTCCTTTACTTTTTTTCAACAGGAACTCTTCAAGAGTGTTGATCCTCGGACGTTTTCGTCTAGAATGGAGGACGCCTGCAGTTCCACGCTTTTTACCACCTCTCTGAACCCTCGTACCCATCTCTTGGAGGGCGCTACCACCCGATTCTCGCATTCGGTTGGTTAGCGATTGCTTGAAATTCTGCCCCTGCATCACGTCGTTTAACACGGAGACTCCACCTTTTAAGGCGTGACGTGCTAACACTTTTCCTGTGGTTTTCAGTAACGGTGTGGCAAAACGAAACAGCGTCGAGAAAAGCGAACCGAGTCCATTTCCTCTTTGAAAAACAGTGCCTCGAAAGACAGGCACACTTTGCCCCCTTTGACTTAAATAATAACGTAAAATTGCTTCACTGTCTGGGTTATAGGGTTCATGCATTTTCTTCTCTGAGACGAGTAGACAAAAGTCAAGTTTTTGTGTGTATGTATCACAGAGAGAGAGAGAGAGATGAAACGTCTGCCCTCTATGAACTTTTCCTACGGAAATGTAATTTTACGACGGACTTCCCAGATAAAAAGGAAACAAGGTCACCATGATCTGTGTGTACTGTAATTTCTATCGTGTGAAAGCACTTTTTGATTAAAGGTAAGTAATCGGGGGCTGGATAATACTGAAATATGGACTCGCGACGCGCATTCGAAACCGGGATGATACGTAATAATGGGGCTAACGTGTCGCCAACAAACTGATGAGGAATAAGGTCTGTATATAAATATAACCCATATATTCCCCTCGTGATGTCTATAGGTTGCGACCCATCACCCTGACGTAGTTCCTTTAAAACTTCGTGTGTCTTAAAACCAAGTGTTACACCTAATCCACTGTTGAAGTGGATAAATCGGTTTTCCGTGCAATGGAAACGTAAACACTTGTTGGGTTTCACTTTGAAAGTGTAAAACCGTCTCTCATCTGACGGAATCATTTTTGACAGAGCACCCACAAGCTCTTCGCGTGTGTCATAATAGCCTGGAGAAATCTGCAGAGCTTTCGGTTGTGGGAAGAAAGGTGGGTCAAACGCCTCAATTGTCACCTGACCCTTGCTCAACAGGTTAATGGGAATGGTGAATGGGGGCGCCAATTTCTTATCAAGATACCTATTCGGTAAAAATCCTATATTTCCTTCAGCAGGGAATTCGAAAACGCACCCTGTCGAACCTGCAAAACGAAGCTGATTGGCCACTAATTCCACGTGTAAACCAAAGCGTTCGAGGTAAACGTTTAAATAGGTTGCGGCAACTGACCATGGTTGAAAATCAGGTGATTTCACTCAGGCAATGCGCTTGAAGGAAGGTTTCGTCTTTGGGTACTTGAGAACCATGACCAAGTCTTTCACCCACGCAAAAGTGTTCGTAGGTTTAGGTTTGAAACGACTGTACCCCTCGAACAATGTCTCCTCTGAAAGATCAAACTGTTCGACAAAATTTTGGGTAACAAAACATAAGGATGTGAAGGGCGGTAGATGCAATGTAACATTCGGACTGATTTCAGGGTCGTAGCATATCATGATGTCAGGTATGTATATCTGCAGACCCTCTTCCACAGCACGCATGTATTCGTGAAGAGAGTTTCCCCTGTCGGGCGGTTCACGAACATCGAGTGTGATTCTTTGTTGGGTCACCCCCGTCGAAACACCTATACGAAAACCATTGTTTATTTCCGTAATGTTGTTGAACAGTGAAGGAAAATGGACTTCAGACAATCCTACCTCCCATTCACCACGCAATTGAATAGGCCTGGACAAACGAGTGGTGAATCGAGAAGGCATGTTCACACCCTGGCCGTCGACCGTGTTGGATGGGAGCGTGACAAAAAAATCGTTTTCTTCGTACATTCTGACAGATGTGTCAGCAACAGTGTCTTGCAAGCGAGTGGACTGGTGCTTTGTTTGTCACATATTAAAAAGATATGTTGCCTTAACCCAACTGTTCATGCTGGCAGGATAATTTCGCCACTTTATGTAAGCCTCTCGCATACCCCCACATCCCCTCCTCCATCTTAAAATTCTTTCGACTGCATACATTTCAGGCTTTTTCACCTTCTGCAATTCCTCTTCATAAAAGATGCCGGCAACTTCGTCGCCGTTGAAATCTTTAATTTTATAAACAACAGGTCTTCTGAAAATGATTTTTGACACCTGAAAGACCTCTTCTGTCCAGGATTGTTCATAACCTTTTGCAAATGTATTTTTAACACGAGAAATACGTACATGATCACCCATTATTAGCTTTGGAGGTCTTTGAGGAGCCGCATTATAATATGCACGCTGTTTTAACCACACATCAGTCTCGTTGGATGCATTGACATCTGCTGGGGCCATCCCTATGCTACGATGCACACGCATGTTGTAACCCTGAACCAAATCAGGTAAAACATCGATGTAACGCTGCGTATTTGCATGTGTGAAATACTTAAACATACGAATCTTTAGAGTACGGTTATAACGTTCAACCACCGCGGCCTTTAAATCGCTTTCTGAAGCGAAGAAATGAATGTTTTCATACTTGAAATAGGTTTGTACGTGTTTGTTAAGAAATTCTTTACCTTTGTCACTGTGTACTTTTAAAGGCACACCTTCTTTAAAAAATTTTTCGAACGCTTTTTGAAGTTCCGTACCGGATTTCGTTTTCAATGCAACCACCCAGGCGTAGCGTGAGAACACATCAATACAAGTCAGTAAGTATTTGTAACCATAATTTGCTTTTGCCAAACTACTCAGGTCAACCAGATCTACTTGAAATTGTTCGAATGCCCCATACACTCTCATTCTATTACGTGGATAATGGTGACGTATCGGTTTATGCAAGGTATATGTTGGTTGACCCTGCAACCATTCCACTGTCTGTTTACGTGAATGAGGTGTGCTCTTTTGCAAAGCCTGTATACCACCGTAACCGGCTGGGTGAAGAGGATTGTAATACACATCTTCCATGGTTGGAACCTTCTGTGTCAAAGCGTCGATTGTACACGTCTTTAAAATGTAGAGAGTAGAGGGGATTTTTAAAAAAAAAAAAAAAAAGTGTGCAAATACACGTCAACAGTTATTCTTTATAATACAAAGGTAATAGAAACCTTAAAGACTCGAATAAACCACCCAGACTTTCACTAATACACGCGGAGATCGACGCCCTCGTTAACACAACGCACGCAGTCAGAAGTCGTGCACTCGGTGATTAAAGCGTCATGGGGACGAAAAAATTTATTTATTCGGAGCCTTGAAACGTTCTTAGACGTCGTGGCACGACGATTGCGCATACAGACACCCACAGACCCTCTATTCGCGCTCAGAAACCTTTATTCGCGTCGTGCGAGCATCTAATGGCCGACATCCTTGCTGTAACGAAGCGATGTTCGCGTCGGCGACCGTTTGCAAACGTTGCCCGTCGTGTAAAGCGCAAAAAAGAAAATCACACGACGAGAACATTTAAAAACAACACGTAGACCGCTTTGGATGCGCGACAACGGGCGAAAAGAGATGGAAAAAACCTTTTATTGGGCGATTTTTAACGGTTTAGCGCGTCGTAGGACGCATGGCGCGCTCTCGTCAACACGCTGCGGACGCTGAGGGAACTCGTAAAACACAGAGCGTCCTTTGGGGAGCACCGTTGCCGAAGGTGAAGGAGAAGGTGAGCGACTTGCGCGCCGTCGTCGTCACGCTGCGGAGGCCGAGGGAACTTGTAAACACACAGCGTCCTTTGGGGAGCGCCATTGCCGAAGGTGAAGGAGAAGGGATTGAATCGCGGCGCATTTTTTTAACATGCACCTCTTTCCGACTTTATAAACCCGTCGGATACTCCACCATCACTAAGGTGAACGGTGTGTGAGCCTAGACATTCGGCAAATGGCCTGGAAACACGCACAAACATAGCATTTGCGAAGAAAAGGTGAACGCAGCGCCATATGCACCCAGCGGCCATCGAGGGAACTACACACAGCCACGGACAATAAAAGGCAGTCAAGCCAAGAAGAAATAAAGTTGTTTTTTCCGAAACACTTTACAAAATTAGACCCCAGGACCAAACGACTTTACAACAAACCTTCACATAGTAATGACAACTCGAATCGAAAACGTGTAGGTTTCTCTCACCCATAGACAATTAACAAAGGCGAATTGTTTTGGGTGGCACCAATCAGAATAAAGCATGGCCGCGGAATAGGCTCCCTGACCAAGAGACCGTTTAAGTATCTGTATTCAGTGGCTGCACCAGTCAGGGGAAGGTGCCCAACCATCCCTAGTTAACCGAATCACCACGGCTCTTATGCCCTTGGCCACGGCATAAGGGGGGTGCAGATCAATCCCCTTCGAGGCTCACAACGACGGCTGCCCTGTGTGAAGCGGTGGTGCTCGGCATCTCAATGGAGTGTTACGACTACCTAAGCTCTGCCCTCCACTTTTTGCACAGGAACCAGCACCCTGGTCGAGTCTCGAAGTGCCCCAGCTGCCACGACCGCCTGCCCGCCGGTGGGTGGACCGGAACCTCTACACTGTCACCATAAGAGCGCTCTGGCGACAGTACAGGCGGTTCAGGACCACCAACACCAAGCACAGGGTGGGAGGGAGAGGCAGCATACCCCCCAAAAAACCACTTCTCCTTCTCTCTCTTTCCGCTTTCCTTTCTTCTTTTTCTCTCTCTCTCCATCTTTTTTCTTTCCTTCTCTCTCTCTCTCTCTCTCTCTCTTTCTTTTTTCCGTTTCTTCTTCTTTCTCTTTCTCCTTTTTCTTATCTTTTCATCTTTCTTATCTTTTTATCTTTATTGAATAAAGCATAATTATTATTCATAAAAAAGTGGTTTCAAAATATGAAGAAAATCAGACTCATCCAAAATGGCCGCTCCGTTGCCATGGCAACCCAAAATGGCGGTCCGCTGGGGCTTATCTTATGTTTTGATCTTATCTCTGCTGATAAGAAAGATTGATTTGTGTACCACCGTCGGCATGAGGCCGATTTGTGTACCACCGCCTGGGGCGAGGGCGTGGTGGGCGTGGCCGGAAGTGGTACATAAACTGGCCTCATGCAACCGGAAGTGGGGGTGGGCGTGGCCGGAAGTGGTACACAAAGGGCTGCCCCTACTACTTCCAATTGTCATAGAAGTATCACGAGTGTTTTATAGTGGCCACCCAGTGAAAGAAGGGTTGTGGAGCTTGGCTAATGCTCAGCTGTCATCTTCTCTGCTGTGACGATGCTAAATTGCACAATACCAAGGAAAAAACTGCAATTAGGGTTCTTGTGATTGTTTTTGAAAACAAAAAATGCCAGCTGCACAAAATCGAAGAAATCATGTAAAGATTATGATTTTAAACTATAGTGATATTGGACAAGTAAATAATGACTGCTTGAGAACTTCCTGTTAAGGACAATGTAATTACGCGAATCTTCTCTGGTACGTTTTTTAGATATGGACCTAGAAGAACGTACCCTACTAATTGGAGCCCTTTATCAGTCAAGATGTCCCGCAAATCTTATACATGAGAGTGCACTTCGTGAAAATCTTGTCGGGCTGCCTTCCTTACAGACTTGGGATGAATTTCCCTGGTACTTAGGTAGCGAAGAATACGACGTGACGTCGTCTCTGTCGCTCCGCCGTTCCGACCCTGCCGAGAAAAATCCTAAAGGCCGCCGTTGCTTTTCGTGCTCTCGCCGTATTTTCCTTGGCGAAAGATTCTCTCTGCTGTACGGCGATATGACCAAGATTTTCCTGAGGGCCTTGCTTTTTGCCGGAACGATAAAGAATTAAAAAGAAGGGAAATGCAAATGAAGTGTTTAATAATAGAGGAGTGAGTATAACTTCTGGCTTATATAAGGTGTACTCAAGTATTTTGGAAGAAAGGTTGAGAAGATGGATAGAAGAGAATGAGTAGCCTGAAGACACACAGGCTGGTTTTTGAAGTGGCAAGAGTGTATTAGCCAATATTTTTATTTTAAATAGTATAATAGAATTAAGGTTGATATAGAAAAGAAAAAAGATAATAGTTTTTTTATGGATTTGAAGGCTGCCTTTGATTCGGTAAATAGGGAAAAATTGTCGGTAAAATTAAGGAGAATGAGTATAGAGGGTAAGTTATTAGAAAACATTATAAGTATGTATAAAGAGACAAAATGTAGAGTTAAATATAGATGTGGTATTACGGAATCCTTTTGGATAACCAAGAGTGTAAAACAGGGAAGTATTTTAAGTCATCTGCTGTTTATAAATTTTATGAATGATTTGGGAAATTTTTTGTAAAAATGCAATGTAAGGATAATTGTAATAGGAAGGAAGAAAATTCTTCAACTGATGTATGCAGACGATGTAGTTTTATTGGCAGAGGATGAATGAGAAATGGAAAAGATGTTAAAACGTGTAGAGGATTTTTTGAGAAAAATGATTTAGTATTAAATGTTAATAAATCGAAAATGATGTTGTTTAAAAAGGGTGGGAAAGGCAGTGTAAAAGAAAAATGGAAATGGGGAAATGAAAAGATTGAAATAGTGAAAGAATATAAATATTTCGGTATGTGGTTTACTCCAAAGAACAGTTATGGGAAACAGAAGGAAGAAATTAGTGAAAAGGCAAAAATGGCAGTGAAGCATGTGTGGTCATTGGTGAAAAGAACAAACATCAATGATGTTAAAATAATGATAGAGATGTTTGATGTATTAGTAAAGAGTATAGTTGAGTATACAGCAGAAATATGGGGATTGGAAGAAGATGAAAGAATACAGAGTATACAAAATCATGAAAATACATTGACATGGCTGACCACACTTTGTCGAAGCGGCGTCGGGTCAGGGCTCAAAACAGCTTGGGATTTGGATGAAGAGCTCGCAATTGCGAATTATATTGTTGGACTTACATATTTAGACAAAGATCAGGTGAAGTAAATCATGTCGTTAAAAAATCAAGTTGTTAAATCATGTTTTGTAGTTGTAATCACACATGTACACTATACTCAAGTAGGCTGCCATGATTATAACAACCAGCTCCCTCTGCAGTCAAATTTCTGAAAAGAAATAAACAGTTTAAAATTGTAAAGCTTAAACCATTTGTTCACGGTTTTACCCAACGAGATTAATATTTTTAGAATGGAAAATAACCGATCATCAGCGCCACCACTATGAAGCAGAGATAACTTGCATGTGTCGACCTCAACTGCTGCTATTTAACCTCAAATGTCCTGGCTGACGCTAGTTAAGTTGCTCATATTAATAATATAAGCCAAGTTTAGACTAAATGTATTTCCTGCATGCAGCACCATGATAAATATGATTGTATTAAACCGAATGTTTATTTTCTTATTCTCATATTTCAAGTTTTTACCTCAACTATCAATTAGCTTCAAACATGGTGTCGTTATTTCCACTCTAATAATATTAATCTCGTTGGTTTTACCCACTTAAATAGTCTATTCATAAACAGTTTTTTCAATCAGTTTCAAAGCGTGAAACCGCCTATTGGAACTTGTTTTATTTGATTGTAAAATGGTAGATGAAGAGAGAAAGAAACAATTTTTAGAAAGAAAGGAAAATTGAGAAGAAATTTACTTAAATGGAAATCAAATTAATTGAAAAGTAATGGGTATTATAAATGATTTTTGTAGGAAAAATAGATAATTGAAAAAGCAAGGATATTTTGTAAAAGAAAATGTAAAATTTAAAATACTGGAAAAGCATAAAACGAAATGATGTTAACTGTTGAAACTCCTCTTCCAAATATGTAATTATGTTACAATAAATGGAATAAAGTTAATAATAATAATAATAAGAAAAGGAAGAATACGTTAAAAAATTATTAGAAAATAATTTTTTTTTTCAGAGTGGGGGGGGGGGCACTATTGCGCTCAAGAATTTTTCCAATGATAAATAGAAAAATCCTTGAATAATGAGTATTTTTAGAGCCCCCTGTTAATAATTGAAGTGCATGTTTGTTTTGTTTTTGTCAGTGAATTTTCCCTACGAGTGATTGTTGCTGTATACGAGATGCGATCTTGTTTTGCATGTGAAATGTTGGAGCTACGAGATCAACAAAGAAATCAGACAATGCAGAGTGTTGAATTATTGTGTCTTGGTTGTTGACGTTCCCATGGGAGATAAGACAATTTTTTTGGAATGATGATGGCAAGGAGTGAGTGGGAAAAAGTTTCGTCTGGTTTGACTGAAGAAAAGATTAGGTCCTTTATGCCGAATGGCAGTTTAGTTTTTCTACATATATTTACTGCTGGCCGAAAAATTTGCCGCATATTGATATGGATAAACTGGAAATTTTTAATGCTATTACGTTTAAGGAAGTTAAATAAGATTTTATGCTGACAAACTTCTGCATTGTATTCTGCAAAGGAGTTCTCGACTTTTTCCACCAGGACTATGTTTTTTTGGAAGTAAAGTGACTTCTGAGCGAGGAGTCGATGTATGATCCTTGTGTTCGAATGCCATGACACTGTTGCAGTCCGACAAGCCTGTTTGTGAGCTGTGAGGAATTCTTCAATTACTAAGACTTCCTTCCTTATCATTTCTCCTTTCTTCCTTTTCCGCACTCTTACTAGGAGAACATTAGTTGCGAGCAGAGTAAATTGGATCCACATCTAAGGACTTTTCTTGATTGTACGAATGAGGTGTGCAGACATGATGAGAACTCTCGGTGACAGAACCTGGACAGAAGGAAATCAATTGAGGTAATATGACGTTTTCTTGCTCTTTATTATACCCAGCATTTGCAATCAGCAGCCTTCCGCTGTATATGGTGAATGAAAATAAGCAGTTAATAAAAGTCTTGGACAGTACTAGCCTCATGAACGAGAAATTCAGCTAATATAAGTGGGTGAATCCCGTATTGCAATCTTTTCCTTGGTGCTGTGCAGGTCAGGGTCATAACAGTAGAGACAACGACAGCTGAGCACTAGCCAAGCTTTACAACCCTTGTTTACCTGGGTGGCCGCTATTGGACACTTGTGATACTTCTATGACAATTGGATGACATTCAGGAGTTGTAGCAGTTATTTTTACGATTTCAAGACGGACATATTTTAACCATCATCAGTGCGTATTTTTCTAAACATCAATTATTTAATTATCTACTCGTTAATAATGTCTAACACGCTTTCAAAGTCCACAGAAGAAGGTTTAAGCACAAGCACAGTTGGGTCGCCAATCATTCAAAACCTTAAGCTCCGAAACATCCAAACCGTCTGGTTCTTTCCGAACCCGCCACAATCACAAAATTCAATATTTTGAGGTATTCAGAAAAAAAACTCAATTGCTCTGTAGCAGTTATTTTTACGAATGAGCTTTAAGATTTTAAGAATATTGCAGTTAAATACATTAAATCGTAAATTATCAAAAATTTACTCTTATATTTTTATTAATATCTCTTTTCTCTCTTATCTTTTTATTTATTGATTTTAAATTAAATACCATCAAATCGACCTTCTGATTACTGTGGCTTTATTACTTTCGCTTTAACATTAAATTCTATCAAACAACAATTCTTTATCTTAACATTCCGATGATTAACGGCATTACATCTGAACTAAGTTTTACAACATCATTTTGGTCCATAAGTTCTGTGATTTCTTCGGACGTGGGTTGTCGAAGAACGTTGCACTTAGGTCTACGCACCTTTTTATCTGCAGTAATTCAGGAATTAAAAATCAATTAAAGTAGTCTAACGCAAATGAAATTAACAAGTTCATCGAGTCATAATCCAACATTACAAAAGTAAACATTAATTTAAATTTTCCAGTTTCCTTGTATATTAAAAGTTTCTTTCTTAATATCAAGTTTTGACTTCTCATAAGTAAGACAATCATCCGTATGGTAAGGCTGCGTTTTAATTCATTTTCATCAAAATAAGGCTTACTTATGTTCACAGTAACTTATGTGCCAGGATCACTTCTTTACTAAATAATTCCAGGTCCAGATAAACGTGTCGTCATTCTATTTCTGCGGCGTCGGCAGCTCCTAAAAATCAATATTCCGGGACTCCAAAAAACAACAATGTATTATCTTCGATAACTCATTTTTCTTTAAGTTTGCATCATAAGTTCTAAGATCCATTAAGGTGAGTATTTCGCTAAGGAGGTAAGGGAGTGCCCTAATATATTAGTGCTGTTATTCAATCAAAATACCATTCGGCGGGTAACTCGTAGGATGAATACAAATCAGTTCTTCACATAAATGTCTCATTGGTTCTGCATATTCTGCCAAATAAGCTTGAGTGTCGTAAGCTTCTTGGTTAGGACCCTTTTTGGAACCGTCATGAACTCCTTGCGTCTCGGACTTCAGCGTAGAAGTGATTTCCTAATTTTAAATAAATAATCGTATGGAACGACAAAGGGATGTATATCTGTTAATATCAAAAATAATGGCCATAGTTTTTACTCTTTACCAGATTATTTTCAAGAAAAGTACTTCCGTTTATAATTCTCTTTTTCAGGTAAGTTTTCATCTTGTACCAAGATTCTTTATATTCCACGCTTATGAATTAATATCTTGTTTTAGTCATGATCAGTAATGAGATTCTTCGATGTAAATCATCAATGCAATTTCGAACAGTTCTTTCTGCTTTTTCGTCAACCGAATTCGAATGTCACCATTGACGGCATATTTATCGTCGTCTGCTTCCATTGAGTCCGATTTTACAACTGTTTCCTCTTGTATCTCCAAGCAATCTCCGAAAAATCCAACAAAGGAAAAAAAATCGTCATCATTCCTTCACGCGCATAACAAAGCCTTTTTCCGTCCTATTTTCATTATAAATCTCGTTGATTTCAGTCATATTCTCGTCGCTAGGAATCTTCATTAATTTTTTCCCAGTTTCGTTTTCATTTTTCGTCTCGGTTTCGAAAATTCGTCTCGATTATTTTTTTTCAGCGATATGAAGAAAGAATATTTTTGGAGTTAAACCCTGAAGGCGTGACATCCAGCGTTTACAGCGGAAGTATTGCCGGAAATAAGTTTTTCCACCCAAATCTGGATTTGTTTTTATCACCAGCTATCTCAGCGACCTGTTCAGACAAAACTCAATATTGTATTAGAGGAAGGGGAGAAGGAGAACGTCAAACCGAAATAAAACAGTTTTTAAAAAGAATAAAGAAACTTGTTTCTTATACAAATGTAATACAATTTTGAAAACTTCAAGAGCAGTGTGGTTTTTACTTCATGCATAAAATTAATTTTTATATTATTAATTTTTTGTTCATGTATATAATTTTTTAAAAGCGTTTCATTATTTTCTGGTTTGATATATTTTAGTTTATTCGTTCATTAAATTTAATTGTAATTATTTGATTTACCATAACCAACATTTAGATGTTTACATTTAACATATTTCATCTTTTTACATTTAAATAGGGGATGTTTATACAAGGTGATTATAATTAAAGTCCCTTTGTAAAAATGCTATAAAAAAACAACCATGAGTCCGAATGACTTCAAATTTGGACTGAGCATTCTTGAAGAAGGGGCATTTGATATGGGATAAGAAAAAAATAGTTCCAAAATTTATCACTAGATGGCGCTGTAAGCGGCATAACGGAAGCGGATTCAGCTAGAAGTGACATTTTGAATTGAAATATGACGAGAACGCCATGAGGCCTGCGTTTTTATAACACATGCAATGTCTCATGCGCATGCGTATCTTTCAATTTGCATAGTACAAATCCTCCTAGGCATAATATGCCGCTTACAGCGCCATCTAGTGATAAATTTTGGAACTATTTTTTTTCTTATCCATATCAAATGCCCCTTCTTCAAGAATGCTCAGTCCAAATTTGAAGTCATTCGGACTCATGGTTGTTTTTTTATAGCATTTTTACAAAGGGACTTTAATTATAATCACCTTGTATATATGTAGTTTTACATTTAAATATATGTATATTTTTATATACATTTATATATAAATCTTTATTTTTACATTTATATATAAATCTTTATTTTTACATTTATATACATATGAATGGTTATCTAAGGTGACTTTCCGAACTTGGGTTTTTTCTGGGTTTATTTTTTCCATCTGGGTTTTTTTCTGGGTTTTCCTGGGGTTTTTTTCATCTAGGTTTTTTCTGGGTTTTTATTATCTCAGTAGATATTGCTGGGATAGAAAAAAAACTGGATCTGGGTGGAAAAACCCAGGTCTGGCATCGCTGGTGACATCGACTTGGGATGGGGGGAAAAAATAATACCGTAGTCAACAAATTTTGCGTATGCCTCTAAAATTTTGATGGCTACAGAGTACACATTCAGCCTGCTTGGATAATACGACGAAGCAGTGCCTCCTGTTTTGACAGAACTAACCTTAAAAAAAATCAAATGATTTATCCTTTTTAATCATTTTGAATGTTTTTATAAAATTACATTGTTTAGTTTTTGAAGTACGTTATTGTAAGAAATTACAACTCTGTTATTTTGTTGTTGATCTATCGTTACGCTTAGCTAAATAAAAATGTAATGTTTTCTACTTAGGAGAAATTTTAATAAATGCAGCCCTTGTTACCATCTTTACAGCATTCGAGAAGTTACTTGGGATGCATACAGCAAGGAGCTCCTTTACACAACAAAACATATGATCTGTTTGAAAATATTCTGAGTATCCGAACCATAAGGTAAGAGGATCTCCTGTATTTACTTAGGATAAGTCTGTCTCAGGGGTTGGTGGAGCTAAAAGGATGTGGCCTGAACTAAACGTATCATACTGTGCCTTCCTGCATTTGATAGTTAAGGCGAAAATTTACGCCCAATTAGAAACGAGGGTTTGTACAGATGTCAGGTTTGAAATGCTATTGACCTAAGGACTGATATATAATGTACCCATAGCGGCGACCCCATAGTTCCCTCCCTCCCCAAGGGGTTACAACAGACACACACATCACACACATACACACACACACACACACACACACACACACACACACACATACGCACACATACACACATGCACACTGTAACGTACCGTTTTTTTTTCTTTGCACGGGTTAGTGAAACACGGAATTTTACGTCTTTTAGCTCCAATTGCTACGACTTTATGATCATTAGCTGCTCTGTTTTCCCTATGTTTACCTATCGCGGTACTCGCGATGCGCTTCCCTCTTCCTCGTTGTGCGCTTTATATTAACGGATTGAGCCGATGTTCATGTCTCTTTCTTACTGTGGAAATGGAACCGATTAGTTGTTTGGCAGTAAGAGACAGGTGTCCTTGTTGATGGCTAAGTTATTTTTTGGCGCTTTTAGTTTGGTTCTTAGGAGGTTACCGTGTTCCCCCTCCTAACATATATTTAAAGGGTACACATGACGGGTTCGGTTCGCATTGTTTTAATGTTGTTGTTTTTTTGTCCCAGACGTATGAGTGTTCATTTTGTTTAACTATCCCTCGCGTATCGGTTCTTTTTTTGATTCAAGGAAACGTTTAATTACTTTCCTCTAATTCTGACCTGGCCAGGCCAATATGAGACTAATTTGTGATTTCGAGACTTTTCTCTTTTATAAAACCGATTTGTTTTCGCGGCTGAAGGGACTAGTTAATATTTCACTCATCCTGTGAACTAAACATGGTAAGTGTATAATTTAGCAATGACTTGGACGTATTTTTTTTCCGTCTTGAAGTTTTGATCAACAATCAGTTCATAGAATCTAAAAAAATTTTTTCCACTTTTCCTTAAGTGTTGATTCTTTTGGCATAAAACAGATAGTAAAAACCCTACGAATTGTCTTTTCGTAGTTACGATTTAAAGTAATTTATTTTTTTGATGAGGAGAAAGCATGAAATGACGGGTTTCACTATTTATTTGTAGGAATAATTATAAATTTTTTTTAGATTTTCTGAAATTATTTTTATCTTTATTGTTTTAAATTTTTCTTTCAAAAAACAAAAAAATAAGATTGTTTTTCTTTTTCCTCAGCACTTTTGTGTGCGATTGTTGATTCTCTAACTGCCTTTGTTATCAGGGGTTTGTCCTTTTAGAGCGTCGCATTGTTTTTTTTTTTGAGCGCGAGTCTACATGTCTCGTGCCCTGGGAACTTTAAAAAAAAAATATTTTTTGCTGGAGAAAATTATTATTTTAATTCAGTCTGTCCCTTCTTGTCTGGTCGGAGTGGAGTGCAGGGTCTCTCCTCGGCCTCATCCACGACTTACAGAAATTTATTACTCTCCTCTTGGTCCTAACGATCATGTTTGCCAAGTACATAGTCAAGATTTAGTTTGTCTCTTTGCAACTAAGGGCTGTTCGACATGAGGAGTCATTGTCTCCTACTCTTCAACTCTCAGTTTCCTAGCTCCTTCCACAGTCAACGTGTGGGTTGATTTATTTGGACATGATGTCGGCCCCTTTACTACCGATCGGCTTATTGTGAGTTGTTTTGTTACTTTATTGTGTCTATTGCTCATTCATTCCCATGCTTAGGATGAATTCGTCGTGGTGGATTTTTCCTACGTAGACTTTGACTTAGTCTTTTGCTCGTCGTAATTGAGTCGAGTTTTCTCCTCAGTACCTGTGTGGATCGGGAGTGTTTGGTTTATTGTTGTTTACCAGTTATCGTCTCAGTCAACTCAGTTTATAATCTGCCGTCACTACTTATTTTGGTCATCGGATCTTCAAAATTATGAACCGATTGACTCACATCAGTCTATTTACGTATCCAGCTATTCCAAGTCATCTCCCATTTAACTTTTGATTTCAAATTTAATTTTTTTTTTTACTGTTTCGGACTCTAGTTTTAAATCGCGCTCATGTGTTTGATATTATTTTTTTCATTTTTTTTTCTTTTTCATGTTTTTTTGTGAATCTAACCGGACTACAGTTTAATCTTTGATATCTTTTATTTATAATTTTTTGTTTCATTTCAATTTTTTTTTATCTTTTTATTTATTCTTTCATTTTTCTTTCCCAGGACCTCGCTCTTTGTTTGAGTCTTTGTTCTTCCCTCCTGTGCTGCTCTCCATCCTTTGTTCGTTTACTTCTCGTCCGTTACCTTCGTCCAGTTTATCCTCGTGGTCTCTTAAGCTTATCTTGTAATTATTTTATTAGTCGTAATTTTTTGTCCTTTAGATATCGTTTGTTGGAGGTTCCTGTTTTTGTTTTTCTATCACTGATATCAATTTTTTTCCCTGATTATCCATTTGTAAGTTTGTTTGATTTTTTTTTACTATTTAGTTTTATCTTGTTAATTTTCAATTTTTTTTTATTTCCAATTGCTTATATAACTATGCTTAAAGTTCCGTTTTCCTAGCTTGGGCTGCTTTGCCATTTTTCTACTAGCCTCGCCGATTGTTTTACGGTCACAAAATTCTACTCTTTGCTGGTAAAGTTGTTGCAACCCCATGCTCTTTAGACTTCAGTCAGCCAGTTGACAGTCCTACGTGATCACCACCCGTGATAATTTCCTCTGAATTGGCCTAGTTCTTTGAGACTTCATTAAACCTGCTGTTTTCCTGGTTCATTTAGTTTGACTTATTTCGTTCCATCTCGCGGGACCTTTTGTTTCTCTTAAGCATAGCTTTCTTTATTTATCAAAAACCAAAAAAAATGATGTAATAAAGAAAAATATTTATTTGGAATTTAGTTTATTTCTTCATGGCCATTATTTGATTAAGTTTAAAAGTTAATTAGGTTGGGATTTAATTAATGAAAGGGGTTTGTTTGTTTTTTTTTCTTTACTTAATGAATCATACACCGATTCCTTAAGTTGGTCGATTCTTTTATTTAAGATTTTATTTTTAATTTTTTTTTTTTTGGATCAGAATTTACTTATTCTGAGTTACTTTTATTAGTTTGTGTTTTCTGAAAAAGGCATCTTTCTTTATTTACGAATCTTATAATTTTTGAAGTTTTTGGGATTTTTTTTTTCCACTGGCTCAACAAGGAAAATAAGGGAGGGTGGTTTGTTACGTATGATTAGGGGTTTTCTTCCTCAGTTAGGCTGAACGTGCGGGTAATTGCGGGGTCAATTACTAGCACGTTACAGTACGTTTTTTTCCAAATAAATATGTTTCGGATTTTTGGGTTTTTCCTTTTCTTATTATGCAGTTTTTCTTTATCCAAAAACAAGCCAAGGGACTCAATCCAAAATATCCTTTTGGATAGGTGAAAGGTGAGTTGTTAAAACTCAAAAGAATAGAAATTAAGAGTTGTTGAACTCCTCACAGGGCACTGTCATCTCAATAGACATATGACCTTACAACCGATGCTACATGTAGGAAATGCCAAGAAGCAGAGGAAAGTTCAATTCATGTTCTCTGCAGTAGTGTTATCTATCATTTCTCAGATTTAAACACTTAGGGGATTATATACTTCAACCTGCAGAAATTCAAGATGTTACTGCTAGGCAAATCTTAAGATTTGCAGACGCTTCTGGTCTACTAGTGAGACAGGGTTAATATAGGATAGTGGGGATAATATAGGGTGATTATAATTAAGTTTACGATTTCAAGAAATCGATAATTTGAAAACTACTCGTCAGAATGACCTGATATTTTAGCAGAACAATCGTGAGGCAATGGAATTTTGTTTCGCGAAGGAAAAAAATAGTTCCTAAATTTGCCGATAGATGGCGCTGGCAGGGTAATGTCAGGGGGAAAACGAAAAATGGATTCGTAAAACACAGGAATGCTGTTAGCCAAAAGGAAACAGTAGAATTCAGGGGTTTATAAAAAATTTATAAGCGAAAAGACCAGAATACGTGTTTACAGCGATAAAAAGCACGATCGAAAAGGGTTGGTTGCTCGTACAGTGCACAGATGTCAACAATAAATAGTGATTGTTTATATCAAAGTGCCAGCGGTTGCACAACTTCCAGGTCGCCAAATGTGTTGCTCTCGATAACAGTGATAATGCCAATAAAACAGACCTTAATGGAACAAACATCTTACTGATGATTAAGGCAGAAGTTGTTCGATATGCCCTCCGCCTTGTTCCGCTACTAATTGGAAGCGCAAAATGGCATGCTCCACAACAGATCGGAGGGTATCTGCACTAATTTGCATATCTCCAGACAATGTGGACCCTGCCAGTGCCATCTATCGGCAGATTTTGGAACTATTTTTTTTCCTTTGGCAAACAAAATTCCATTGCCTCACCATTATTTTATTAGAATATCAGGTCATTCTGAGGAGTTTTCAAATTATCGATTTTTGAAATCGTAACTTTAATTATAATCACCCTGTACAATAGACCTGAGGTCGCGGTGCTTGGTCTCTTGATAACCACCCCTTTTAAATTCAATTCAATTCAATTCAGTTATCATCCTGCCAGAAAAAACAGATAGCCACCACCACCTCCACTAATAAAGACTTGGGAAGGACTCTGTCTGCTTTTAAGACCAACACAAGCATTATAAGGCATGTCCCAAAGAATGCAAGAAAATCTGTTGCTGAAGCTTTTGTAATACTATTGATGACGTCACGGAGAAGGATGACGAAGCGTCATAGAACAGACATGTCACTCTTCCTTATGCCATACTGAAAAATCCACAAAAGGAAGAGAAAGTGCAGAATCTAACAAGTTGGGTGAAAGTGAACGCTGATAAGTAGCTCAAGAATGACATGGAATCTCTTCTGCCTATTTATGGAAAAATAACTTTTTCCAAGGGGCCGAATATGGACTAAACTGCAAGGAAAGTAGAGGCACAGCTGGCCGATGCAAACATAAGGGGTGCAATGCGACTCATATCTTCTGACAACGTCATTGCTCCTCATGACGAAACAACTCTCAATAACTTCCGTAAAAAAGCACCCTTATCATCCGCTGTCAATGGATTTGCCCAATCCCGCGTCTCCGAACGATGGTGTCCATGGAATTTCAGCAGAAGAAATCAAAAAAGACTTTCCCACAAGGAGGAGTCGATTCCCTCAGGCTGCAAATTCTTAAGGATCTTTTGGGGATTCGAGAGCAAGACATGGGAGTGTTTGGAAAAGTCACTTTGCAAACTATGTAACCTCATTGTCAACGGAATAGTGCCACTCTCATTTGATGCGCCCCTACCTGGAGAAGGGTGGACAAGCCAGATGAGAATGGAGCTGAGCTCAAGAGGACTTTGAAGTAAGTTTTCAACTGCTCGCTTGAGGATGAAAGTTGGATCCACTCGGGCCTACAAATTAACATCAAAGGACTAGGCGTCCGACATGCGACCGACATCGCCATCCCATGTTTCCTTTCTTCTTTCAATTTTTGTGCACCACTCCTGCAAGAACTACTTCCCAGCCATATTCTGAAGAACGAAATGGCATCTTAAGAAGTGGAGCGAAGTTGGACTGCGCAGACTCAGGCATCCCCTTTTCCCATTAACAAAAATTCTCGAAACGGATGGGACAAGCCCCTCGTCAAGCCCAAAGCCGCTGCTCATATGGAAAGAGTCTATTCAGATGCTCATAAAGCGTGCATGCTTGAATGCATTGTAGAAAAAACAGGAACTTGGTTGCAAGCAGTCACCTCAACTTGGGCTACACTTAGAAAATGAGGCATTCTGGACAGCGTGCTCTTTACGCCTGGAATGTGTTATTGTTCACCCACACACATGCGTTTGCGGCGCAGATTTTGATTCCCTTGGTCTTCTTGGCCTTTCTTGCCGATGCTCAAATTGTGGCAACCCATGTCACTTGAACGTCATGGATGTTATCGCACGAACTTTACTATCAGTGGAACTCCATTGCATACAGTAGTCACCCGTTTGCTCAAGATCGGTCGGGAAGCGACCCGGTAGACTCACCCCGAGGAAAAAGTCTCTATGGGACCTTACATGTAGAGACACGTTCGCCCCTTCAATACTAGAAAAGACTGCGAACAATATAGGACTTGCTGCCAGAAATAGAGAGGAAGAGAAGAAGAAAAAAATTGCAATTCATCCTATTGGCGGTGGAGACAAGTGGTGTCTGGGAACAAGAAGGTCTCAAGTTCTTAAAGAAAGTGGGGCATAAAATCACTCTCGCTTAAGGAGAAACTCGAGCTACTTCATTTCTCATCCAGCGGATCAGCATCGCAATTCAGAGGGGGAATTTGGCTTCAGTTTTGGGGACAATCAAGCTCGGACAAACCCTTGATGAAATCTTTTTGTTATCATCAAAATAATATTGTGCTACTCAAATGCTGTGACGAAAGTGTATAATTTACTCTTAAAACCACTGCAAAGACGTATATTTTTAATATTTATTACAACTAGGTGATGATCTTTACATTGTTAATCAAATTATGTTTAAATACCAAATGACTGTATAATGGGTTTTTCATTATATGCCTTAGTGATATATGTATTTCATGTTTACCTATAAAATATTGATATATTATATAAAGGGATAAACAGCATTAACAATGAACACAGATAAGTAAAAGAAGCCTCTTTATCATATGTTACTGCTACAATGCATTTTAAGCATTATTTTTAACACAGTGATCCCAAACATTATTTTTTTAGTTTCACAATGTTTTTGGTCCTCTATTTGCCTTCGGGACAAAACATTCGCTTAAATATATAAGGTTTAACATGCTCATTATGCCCCAGAAGTTTTTGGATACTTCGTCAAGTATTTTTCTAGATATTTGACAAAACATCTAAAATCGAAAGTGTCCAATTACTTTTGGGTAGATAGTGTATATCTGGGTTGAACCCCAGGAAGTTTCGCAGACTATAGGTTTTACAACCAATGAATGTTGGTAACACAGTGGCCTGTGAGGGGACTTTTCCAAATGTTTCTAACACATCCGATGGTTGAAAAAGCTGGTCTGCTATTTGTTTTGGGCTGGACTCTGGGTACATTGTTGGTCGAGTTTAGGTGCGTGTCATCTGGGGTGTCAGTTTAATCGATGCTAGAGACCTCGGAATGTTCAGCGTGACAGGGATTTCACACAGGTTGAAGGTCTAGTGTTTACGTGTTGTTGAAGGATTTTTTAATATAATGTGTAACAAAATTCTTTATTAAACAACCTCCGAGATGTGAAAAGTTGTACAAATCCTCAAAAAACACTAGTGTAGAATAGTGTTTATTTATAGATCGATTTTATCCTCAGTGAAATCAACTGTCATGTATGAATTAGAGCAAATGAACTGGAATTTTTGCAACAAATCGAGTAAAATTGTAGAAATCTCCTGGATAAGTAGTCATCCTATCACTAAAGGACTCACCGCCCACTAGTTCTCATGAACTCAGAGTTGTGGTAATCCCTAGGGATGTACGTATTAGATTGAGCTAACTGAAACCGGTCGAATTAATAAGTATCTATTCATTGATCCCTTTGAATAAATTTTCACACTTTATAATTCTTGTTTGTAGAATATAAAAATGACCTAATCGTCTTTTGTAATCTTTAATCTTTAATTTTATAACCAACATGTGTTTTATAATGATTTTTGAAAAATCAAATGCAAACCGTGTCCTGTACAGTAAATAACATTTGTTTTCGTTTGTGAAATATTCACGTGACCTCTGTCTTGTAATCATATTACGCCTATGGAGGTGCTATGCCAGTTTCAATTGCAGGGGTAACACATTTCGAATGTCACCATTAGTTATCTCTAGATGGAGCTGTCAGGACACTTCCGTGTTGCACCTCAGCTCGAAGCCCAGGAACCCTCGGTTTTCACAACTTTATCGTTGCCGAAAGTGCAAAATAAAAACACTTTTAGAGAAAAATCGTTTATTAGTAATTTTTAAATATATAGGGTGAATTTAATCAGAGGGGATTCAAGCCTTAGATATCGGGTATTCTTTTGGGGTTCAATCTGTCACTTTGTGTGCAGAGATCTCTTTACGTTGCTTTAGATCTGCGAAACAGAGACCCAAACAAGCCAGGGATTTCGACTTTGTTGAAATTTTCCTATTCTCTGTTAAAAAAAATGAGAATCTCTATGAGGAATCATGGGCCTGCAGTGGGTCTGCAATCGCAATTGAACTGAAACTCACTGTATTAAGTTACATTCGAAGGGTAATTTAACCTGTAAACTTGACACCACTGTTATTTAACAAAATAAGAAGAATTTCGAAATGCATTTAAAAAAATGATATTTAAACATGGATGTTTTTAATGAAGAATAATGTCAGACATTAGTAAGCTGAAATGTTTATGTTTTAATTTCCTTGAAAACAACTGAAATCATATTTCCTACTCCGAATGTGAAGGCAGATATCTGGAGAACCATAAAGTCGGGATGGCAGCATCACCTCGTATATATAAGAAGCATTCAAAGGGAAAAAGCCGGAGGCCTAAGAAGAGAGACCAATACCTGCATGTCAGAAGTATTGGCCCTGGCTGTTGAGGCACTTGTCCCACTGTGACACAAGGCTGTGAATGGCTGTCTCATAAAATTCCCGGGGCTGCATTGTGAACCAGTTTCGCATTTACTGTTTAACACTGTCATCCGAGGTGAATCGTGTGTCCCTCAGAGCCCATCAACCAGTTGGATGATGTCATCGTTCATGCGGTTTGGTGTTCCAGACTGTGCATCATCGGCTAACAACACCCCTTCTTCCCTGAACCGCTTGTGCCACGTCCTGACCACCCTTGCAAGGAATATGCAGTGTTCACCATACAATTGTGACTTTCCTCGATGAATGTCCATTCCCCTCACTCCTTCCACTGTCAGAAAATGAACAACACCTCTTTGCTCTTCTTTTGACGCCTCCATTTCACTTATTCACTGCTTATACAATGTGAATGAACATTGGACGATTGACACTTGCTTCTGCTTCCTTTGTATAGTCACGTGACTTTCACTGTCACCCTATAGCGGCAGGCTGTGACCTTCTGCGCTCTTGTTGGAACAAACTCTCGTTACACACGCAACGATATCACCATTCTGTCACCAGTTTGCACATTCCAGACTCCGGCTCATTTATTTGGAATGCTCCTTATATATGAAAAACCTTTAAGTTTAAAAGCAAAAATGGAAATTTAGAATTCGAGCATTAAAATCGTGCCAAAAAGCATTCAGTAAAACTGTTGAACATATAAGAAAGTAAATTTTAACAAATCACCAAACACTGAAAAGGTAACGAATTCAGTTAAACACAGTACAGTGAGCAGAATACAGTTTATAATATTAAATATAATGTGACGTCATTGATGATGAAAAATTACAAAGCAAAGAAGAAAGAAATACAAAAACAGAATACTCATTGACTGTCGATATCTCAAAAGTGAAAAATTAGGAATTTTTAGCATTACAAAAAAACAAAAACTGACTTTTTAAAATTAAAATTAACCAGTGATTTCCATACGCGGTGAAAATCAACTGAGCATTTTTTGACTTTCAGACAATATTTGGTAATCAAAAAACAGACCTCGTAAAATTTAGTGAAATCAAAAAATGGTCCTAGTATGGATTCGTGAAATCAAGAAAAGAACCCTGCAAGTATTCATAAATCAGAAAAATGGACTTTTTAGGTTTGGCGCGCGACAAAAGTTGACTTTTTAAAATTCCCACAGAACTCCAAAATCAAATGAACATTCTTTCGACTTCTGGATTTTTGGTGAGCAAAAGACAAAGCCTGCATGATTTGGTGAAATGAAAAATCTGCCTTTGTAATTTTTCGTGAGCCAAAAACCATCATTTGTAAGGTTTATTTCATTGGAAAAACTTGCCAAATGTAAAAAAACACATGAACAAAAACCAGTACTCTCGAGAGTACATTGCAACCTTACTCATTTCACCTCAACATCTTCGATTGATCCTGACCAAGAATACCAAAAATACATGTTACAGGTCAACATGTTTACATGTAATTGGAGGGGTTTTTAAAATAACGTGTAACAAGATTCAAAATTGAGATGGCTCAGAGTTATGAAAAGTTAAACAAGTCCTCAAAGAGAACACATGTGGAGAAAAACATTTATATATAGATCTATTTTATCCTAAGGGAAATAAACTTCCATGTATGAATCAGAGAAAATAAACGATCATTTTTGTTATAAAACGAGTAAAATTGTTGAAACCTCCTGTATAAGCAGTCATCATATCACTAAAGGACTCACCGCACACTAGTTCTTGGGCACTCAGAGGCGTGGTAAACCCTCAGGCAATACGTATTGGACTGAGCAAAATGAAAACTGTAAATTTAATAAGCATCTCTTCGGTAAGCACTTCGGGAATTTCCACACTTTTATAATTCTTACTTGTAGAATATAAGATAAGCCGAGGGAAGGTGGATAATGTTAAGCTGTTAAGTTTTTTTAAATCGGTTTTCACTCATTTCCACTAGGCAACGATATTTGTTCTTTTGTCATCATCAGCCTCAGTGGCTCAGTGGTTGGTTGATCGCCTCTGATGCCCGAGGATGCAGTTTGACATTGACAGAGGATGATGAGGATTTTTTCATGGGAAAATCCTGAGATCACGTACTTCCTTTAGAAGAGAAGTCTAGCCATTGGTCCCATGTAGTCGTTTGCTGGCTGCACGTTATAGAATCCTTACGAGGCAAAATTTGTGGCCACTATAACGCCGTCCTGAAATGACCATAGCAGTTGAAAGCGACGTTAATACCAGACAAACAAAACAAACCATTTCTTATTCCATTTATTTCTGCCACAATCAAAGGAGAGGAAGATAACTTTTTACAAGCTGTAGCATCCAGCTTGGTGAGTAAAATCCCTGCCATATAAGACACGGTAAAAGTCATTCTGATCGAAATGATAATTTGAATAATATTGTAAAAATGTAATTTTTTAGTTGGTTGAGGTGTTAAGTAAAGGCTATTGAATAATCAGCCATTAGCAATATACAGACATTTATCCACCCCTTCCTGGTGTCCTGGTGAATTGATGAAGGCATTGGTAACTTCTTGTTCTATCATTTTGAAAATTTTTAAAAATGTTGCTCTTGGTCAATCATATTTTTTAAAATAAAATTTAATTTTTTTCACTTGCAATTCTTTTTAATTGTCAATTGGCTTGAACTTTTCCACCTTCCTCCAGCTTACCCTACCTATGACCTAATCACCTTTTGTAATCTATAATCTTTTTTAAAAAGCTCAAACGCAAAAGTTATCCTGTAGAGTAAATAACATTTGTTTTCATTCGTAAAATATTCACCTGACCTCTGCCTTGTAATCATATTATGCCTGCTGAACTGCAATTTAATAGTCTCACGGTTTCAATTGCAGGTTGTCACAGAAATCTAACGCCAACTCGATTTCCGATGACACTCGTGCTGGATTTCCACCTTGAGTTTTCTACAACACCAGAAGGAGGAAGGAGATCCAGGCAACGCGTCATCCGCATCAACACGCCTGCTCTAATAGGGAGAGAGATCGTCGTCGGCGTGAAAAATTGGACTTGGTTCAGTGCAGAGGCCAGGAGGAAGACACCTTGGACTCAAACAGGGAATTATGTTCCATCGTAGATACGGCAGGCAGTCGTAATCAGAGCAGGGAGCACAAGGAATCCCGGGTGGACGACGAGACACGAAGCACAGCAGCGAGCAAGCTGTGCCGTAAAGTTTCCGAGGCGGAGGTTTCCATATCGCTACGCAGCGTGAATGCAGACGGGAGCTATGTAACCAGCCTTCGAGACAACAAAGTGTTTTTGCCGGTGGAACATGCATTCAAGGTGATTCCCACCAAGACCGTGAGTACTGTATTCTCATTTGGCGGATACGCCTGCATATTGGAAAATTTCTTCGGAAGTTTCTTTCGTCGGGAGTTTCGCGTTAAATCTCGTGTTAGCGACGCAAGGCCTATCAGTTCCTCTGCGAATTTGCAGTGTGCTTCAGGAACGGGTGAGGTAGGCTATTTGTAAATGAAGCCCGACGTGTTTTCGTGAAAGTTTTCCTCCTTTCTTATTTTGTCACGGAAAGGTTATCTTTACCTGCGCTTAATGTAAGCTCTTAATACGAGTTTTATTATTTTTCCTTACAGTGGAGAGCGTGCAGGGGAACATTTATTCTTGTTGCTGTGATCTCTTTTAGATATGTGTATTACATTATTGTGACTTTAACCGGACATTGACTATTCTTACCTATCTGTTCCCGCTCTCATTTTGTGACAGTGTTAAATTGAAATTTGTGAATACTTAGTTAGCAACTTTTGTGACTTACTTTTCTGACCGCTCCCTTGTGAGGGTCTTAGAACAGTGAACTTTAAGATAATGTAAATTATTTGCCATAGAGAAGAATTGGAAAAATTACAAATACATTGTAGTCGTTTGTGTGAATAGCCAGCGATATCGAATGTATTCTTTGCTTATTTTTGTGTAACGAGGTTTATGCTAAATACTAATAGCATATCATTTTCAAATATAAGTATTGTGACTTTATATTGCTTGCTACAATTCAAATCAAGTATAAAAATTATATTGAGGTATTTACTTGTATCTGATTTTGGCATATAAGTTTATGATAAGGGAAATTTTAGTCAGCTTTAATTTGAGACTAAGTTATTAAGTATTGCTTTGATATTTGTTTATGCGCTTGATGTCTGTCAATAAGCAAGTGGCTTACAGTGTTTTTGATAGAAAATAATTTGGAATTGAATTATTACTTTTGTTTGTAAGTGCATGTATTCTTATGAAGGTA